>RJWT010023818.1:0-16673 GCA_004365215.1 Cuniculus paca | reverse complement strand
AGAGTTTTCTAGTGTTAGTATTATTTGTGGTGCATGCAAAATAATTTTTAACGAGGGCAATGTTGCATGTGATCTGCCACACCCACTGCAGAAGAAGTATAAAGGATCTTGTGAAGACAGTCATGTTCAAACTCAGGACACTGCCTTCCTTCCACACCTGAACCACCCAGCCCTGACACCATGTTCTGCTACGGCAACTACTACGGCCCATACTATGGGGGCTACGGGTTCCGTGGACTTGGCTGTGGCTATGGCTGCGGCTATCGGGGCTACGGGGGCTATGGATACGGCTGCTGCCGCCCATCTTGCTATGGCGGATATTGGTCATCTGGGTTTTACTGAAAAACTCAAGAGCTCCCGGCTCCACTGAATCTGTCATCCTATGAAACGTGGATTCTGCTACTGGTCTTGTTCTTCTTACGCTGCCTCTTCAAAAACGACAACCTGAATATCTACGATGATGAAAGAACAGCAGTCATTTCTCTCTGATGCTATTTTTCTGAAGGTGTGAAAAGATATCTTCCCAAATGCAGCGCAGTTTTCTATTTGACCCCTAAGTGCTTTTAATAAATTTAATCTGCTTGCAAATATAATGCGTCCCATGTTTATTTATTTTCACCATCAGTTTTGCACGTGGATGATTTTAAGGGACACCTTTGTGTAAATACTATCCCAGGCTTGACACTATTTCTTCCATTTCTTTTCCCTATTACTTTGTCTCTCTGTGTATGTTGTGTAGTGTGAAAGCTGAGGACTTAAGTGAGTGCAGTGGATGATTTACTTCTCATATAGTTTTGGCTTCATTTTAAATGAATTCAAGACACACCTAGAGTCTGGTGGCTGCATGCTGCGCTCCGCCTTTGTTTTCCCAGAGCATAGTCGAACATACCCACATTTTACGTGGTGCTTCCGTGAGACTCCTAGGTTGATCCACTTTCTCACTGCGCTGCGGCAGCTTTCCCACAGGAAGCCTCTCATTGGCCCTTCATGTGGACTTGGTGCCCAGGTTGAAATGAGGCGTGGGGAGTGCAGTTCCAGTGCTAAGAAATCAGTGTCTTTTAGTAAAGTGACGATGGATTAATTGGATTATGAAGTTCATTTCATATATGGGTTCAGTTATTCATTTGTTCATTCATTCATTAGCCAGCTTCGAAAGTACACTAGACGTGTTGTATTGAGAGTGTTTTGCAAATGAATATTTGAGATTGTTGCTATTTCAATATTACTAAGCTTTATGAATATGTAGCATCCATGGAGTTCTGACACTTGTATGGCATTAAAATGTGAAAATAGAAAATACTATTCAATTTTTTCCAAAAATATTTTAGTGGGTTTTTACCCCATTTGCTACAAAAAAAAATACTCGAATTTATTACAGTAAACTTTGACATGAGGGAAGATATTTATTCATTTTCCTGATTTAGAAAAGCAAATTGCTTTTAACAAGCAATTTATAAGCAATTAACAAGCTTAAAAGTTAGAATCATAATGTGGTGACTATAGCAGCCAATGAAAATAGACTTAGCAACGAAAATAGACAGAATTAAGAACTAGAACCCCAAATTTAGGCATTGTATACTCTTAAACCGAAATTTATTAAACTACTAAAATATATCTGTGACAGGGTGAGGCATTATTACCTTACCTAATTTATATTCTTTATGCTAATAAATACTAGTGACTAATAAAAAACTGCTACATTCAAGTTAAGCGTGCAGACTCAATATACTTATTTGTATGATTTATTTATCTAAAAGTTTCAAAAGATCACTGTCCATATCAGAGTTTCTCAAAGTGCCTTTAAAGAATGAATGCAGGACATGAAGATAGTTTCAAGGGTTCCAGAAGATCAAGACCATTGTTTGGTCATTTATAAGATGTGACTTTTATCTGTATAATCAAAGATGTTGAGACGACAGAGATAATGGTATGACCATCAGTCCTTTATAATTACATGTGCATAATATCTTTACTTTCATGTGTTATCTGTACGTTACATTCTGCAACTCTACATTCATATATAAACAAGTGACATGACATAAAATAGATCTATTTTCTATCAACCTGTGCTAGAGGGCTCTGCCTTTAGTTATTTTTTTAAAACCTAAAGATAGGTTAGGCATTTATATTTACAACTTCAAGCAGTTGTAAATGACTTGTTCTGCAACCCATACTTCTGCTGCTACTCTCATTTCAAGAGCAAAAGAGGACACCAGAGACCACAGGTGTGGCACCGGGATATCTAGGAGGTCTGTGGTTATTTAGCAGTGTGGTGGACCAGAACACACTGCCTCCATGTTTTCTTGGGAAACGTGATGTGGGCAGCTGCACCACTCCCTTACATTTCCATCTACCTTCTGAGTTCTAATTTAAGAAAACAAAACTGCCTTTATCACTTACTTTATTTTTCTTCCCCAAAGCAATATAATGAGAGGAGGGAGTCTCCATTTCCAAGGCAACAGGAGAGAGCAGTGCTTTTGATCATCCACGTAGAGACCAGACAATATGCACAAACAAAAAATGTCATTGGGACCACTCTAGTGTTTAAAAATACATCCACCATTTGAAAGCCTTTTCATAGCCTAAGTTAGGAAATACATTTATTTTGCATGTGAGCAAGTCATATTTTATTATCTCAGCGACTAACTTTAAAAACTCTTTTTTTCAGTTCTTCCTCTGAAATGCTGTATGTTTCTCAAAGGTCCTTACAGAATGAAAAATGCTAAGGCAATGAATAATTTAAAAATATTATTCTACAGAATACTGTTGGTATGGGATTATAGCTCTACAGCTAGAAGAGTAACTGCCTAATGAATCTTTTCAAATAAATGCATTAACAATAGTAAGTCATGTTGAAAATTTTTTCTCTGAAACTCCATCTTTTACTCAGAACATGAGAAGACAGAGACAGGAACTATCTCTGGATTGTTGATGTACAAATAATATTGATTTACCCAAAGCATAGTGGCTACTTCTTATGGGTTCTCTGTTCAGTACTTCAAGCTGTACATAACCATAACTAAGAGGAAAAAGCGATATTCACTCAGCCCTTCACCTAACCACATCACAACTGTGAATAGACTGAATGCAGGGACCTAGAATGATCATTCTATTTGATCACTCAGTTAAGATTGATCAGTATTTTATCTTCTTTATTGAATTGATTCATAAAAATAAGATGGTACATGTCAAAGGGTTAGGGCACCATATGATGTTTCAGTGTAGGTGTAATTGTATAAAGGTTGAATCACATTAAACTTATCTCAAATATTTATCATTTCTTTGTGGTAAACACATTCAGACTCATGTAAAAGCATCTTTTCCAAATATATTGTTTCATACTTGATGGATTAATTTGACAATGCAGCTATGTTTACCTTTAACATTTGTCAAGATATTTATATGAATATCATTGTCTAACCATATTTCAGTCAACTGAACTCAGCAAGCATTGTTTGCCTCTTTCAGCTTTTTTCAAAGCAAGCTAGCTTTGCATCTCCATCTACTTTCCAGCCAATCTCAGCAAGAAGCACTTCAAACATGGATTAGAAAGATTCATTTTAAAGTTCAACCTGATTTGTTTGCTCTCCCAGGTGAGAATCTAAATCCTTTCACTAGTGAGAAGTATTCTTTGCATCAGGAACCTGCTTCATCTAAGTTTTCTGAACAGAATTGAAAACCTCGCACATGTAATTACTGGCTCCCTGTGCTGATTCTACTGCCTTTGTACCTCACTCCCTGTTAAGCAGAACAGCCTGTATCAGATGGAAATGCCAGGAAAGAGCTCTCGTCTTTGCAGAACATCAGGGCAGCCAGCAGGGATGGAAATTCAAATGCTTCTGCCCACTGAATCTTGGTGTGAAAGTCACCATGGAAAGCAGAACAAACACTGGACAGAGCAATGCTCTCACTCATCTAGCACATGATCAGCTGCAATAGTGTGTGATAATCTGTCACAACTGGCAGATCCTGAGATTTTTCAGGTAGGGCAATTTTCCTGTGTCCCTGCCACAATGCAGTAGCAGCAAAGACCATTCGGCCTTCCCCATAGAGCCTGAAGTACTGAAACCTGGGTCCCTGACTTACAAACTAGGCAGAAGAAAGAAATAGATTGAACTTGAAACAGGCAAAGAAGATTCCACCCAGGGAATGAGGCTAGCACAGGGCTGGGTGGGCAACAGTTGATTTCTAAGTAAGGAAGTGCTTCAGACACAAGGTTCAGGCTGAAGCAGACAAATGGAGTTGAAAAGGCTGCATGCAGGTGATCAACTTTCCAAGCACTCTGTGTTCCCAGAACAACTACAAACACTGAGGAACCAACAGGGAAAGTATATGCACATCATTTTTGAACACTACTGTACTGTCCAAGGAAGAACCCTAGGTTGGTGCAAATAAATTTGATACAATGTGACAAACACAAATCTTTCCAGTGTCCATCCCTTTTTCTACGGAAAGAGCAACCTTTTAACATCTCATAGAGAAATTAAATATGTAAATCAGTGTTTCATTTTATCACAAATCTGTAAGATTTTCAGATATAATAAAAATAACAGATGGAAGTATAGATGCCCTTGTGATGGCATTTGAAAACACATTGCATGAGTCTATCCACTATGGAGAATTCACGAGATTATTTTCCTAAAGCAGAAAATAAATCTTATGACACAACAAAATACACAGATATCATGACGGATTCTTTTTTATTTCATGTAGAATATCTCCCTATTCAACTGTGTACTCAGATAAGTAGTCAGATTTTGTTGAATTCCATAAAATCTGGTCATGAAACTTTGCTAACCAGCCCAGTTTGACACAGATTTGAAAGCAGAGCAATTATTGACTTGCATAATTAAAGGCACATGGTTTAATCATGAGACTCTTGAGTGAAAGCAGAATATTTAGCCTATGAGAATTCTTTTTCTAAAGGAAGATGATAGGAAATTTTCTCATGTAAACTACAGTGAATTATGGGTTCCATCCTTCCTATTGTTTGCTCTACCCACCACTGAAAGTGTACATAAAGGCCCTAAGCAGACAGTGACATTCACACTGAATCAATACTTCTCTGAACCTTCCAGTTTGACATAAGTGCCGCTCAGCAGCTACTGTGGAGGATAAGGATATGACTGATGCTATGGACCCCTGGGCTATCACTGACTTTGGTGGCTGTAGATATGGCTGTTGCCACCTGTCTTGTTGTGGGAGAGCCTGACCCTGTGAAGTCTACCAAGAAACTTCTAGAGACACTTGGGGACTTCTGTCCTTTTGTTGCCTGATTTCACACTTTCTGAGTTCTTTTTTTGCATAACAATAGTCCATGTTAGGCTAAGTGATGTGGAGATGATGGTTTAAATTCTATACTCATCACCTCAACTGAACATTAGCATCTAGAATGTCTTTCTTTATGAAGGATTTTTTTTTTACTTGTTACTATAAAACATTTATCACCCTACATGTAATTTGTTCAACATTCTTCCTGTGAGAATAATTTTATTTCAATTGCTGAAATTGCTGATTTTATTGAAATTTTATTGATATTGCTCTCTTTTATATTATGTTTGCTACACTTGTTATATACATATGAATAAAAGAATGTGATTTTTACAGAAACATCTACATGGTATAAGATGTCAAATTCAAAGGTCTATGGATGAATTACTTGTAAATAAAACTTGAGTTTGAACACACTGTCATCACTGCAATCATCCACACTTGATTGTATTAAAACATTAGCCTATATGCTAAATCTTTAATGCATAAAATGCCACAACAGTACCCATATTTCACAACACCATGTTCATTTTTCAGCAGTCTTGGACTCTTTGGCTCTTTCCTTGTACATCTGAGTACTTAGGACTGAACCTCTTTGTTTTTATATCTGTATTTCTACTTCACATCACTCTAAATAATTGCCTTGTGTTTTCTAGAATATATACTCAAAACAGATGTCCACTGTTAGCATACAAGGCAAATCAGTGCACAATTTTATCTTTGAAATTTCCACCTTATTAACACATGAGCATATCAGGCATAAATTTCAGGTCAGTGCTTTCAAGAAAGAGTGGCTGCAAGTTTTACATTAACAGATTCACTTTTGAGGTTATAAAAATATTTATGCTAAATAAAATTTTCCTCCAGAAAGAATAAAAGAATCAGAATAGTGTGATTTCAACATCAGTCAAAGATACACTTTGACTTAAAATTTTATGTCATTTTGACCTTCATCTTAAATTATGAACCTTTCCCCCAAATGACTGATAGAAGACTTTGAACTTTGAAATATCAATATGATGCATGTTGCCAATAGCATTCTTTAAGAAAAATATATGTGCCCAGAAAATGGTGTGACAATTTCAAATTTTGATTAATTTTAATGTAAGTTATAGGATCACTTAAGGGCATTTATTATTTGCCAAAAGTACTGGAAGATATGCCTCATATTCTCATCATATAAAATATTTTAAACTATGCATCTTTTTTGTATAGTGGGATTTTCTTAAAAGGGTTTATGCAAGTATCACAATACATTTTATGAAAGAAATAAAATCCTTCTGCAATACTATTGATATAATTTACATGATTCAGAACCTAGGACAGTTCTTGAAAAAACTAAAAATTGATATTTTCAATTTAATGAATAAAGTGAAGACAAATTAATTAGTGATTAAGGCTGTCAAACATTTGTTAATATTTTATGTGAATTTTATGCTTTTAAAATAAGCATGTGCAAAAGCATGTCTATTAAAATGTTTATTTACTTATATCTATCCACATCCTCAGTGCCCAAATTCAAATTCTTGTCAACATAAGATCAGAAAAGATGATGAATTCATTACTAATACAAACATGCCTATAATCCTAGCACTTGAGAGGCTGAAGGAGAAGGATCACTGCAAGTTCGAGACCAGCCTGGGCTACAAAATGAGCTCAAGGCCAGCTTGAACTGCATAGCAAAATCCTATCTCAAAAAGATTTTAAAAAAAAGAAAGAAACAAAAAAAAAAAAAAGAAGACAGAGGGCTTGTAGCAACTCTCATCCTACATTTTGGTGGCCCTGAATACATGATAAGCAAATACAATATATAAAACCATCTGATGTTGATGAAGAAAGAATTGGGTTGTGTGTGTAAAACTCTTAACAAAAATAAAACCAAATTATGTGCATCGTTAAAAAGCCTTTATCAACTCTTTAATTTCTTGTATGACACTGTTTTTAAAAGTGTCGCTTTAGTAACTTTCATGAAAATGCAATTTTATGAATGAAATATCATTTTCATTTTTCTCACATCCATGGCTTAAAGTTATAGCTTTAAAGCTGTAGAAAATATTTGTATTTTTAAAACAAAGTCATCAATGAAAATATTGATATGAAAAAAAGAACCATATAAGGTTTAGACCTGCTGTTTCTGAATTTCAAACTATTGTTTCTTATGAAACTCAACGGTACTCTAAAAAATTTAGTAGTAAACCTTCTCTGATATGAAAATGAACAAAATGAAGGTTTTGAATAGCATGGAGACAGTGGAAAAGTTTGAGTTTAAGTATATTATTAGCTTCTGTTGAATATCAATAGATTAAATAAAATTATATCAACTATTATTTGTCTCAAGTTTTCAGGTAAGCTGATCATTGCCTTCATTCATTTTTCCAGCCAAATCCACTCAAATCCATTCAATCAGTGTTCATATACAGACTGCAGATTTGGCAGAAAACATGCTGGTGATTGAACAGCCACCCCCTTGTGTTGTCTTATCCTAGCACGCAACATAAACTATTTCAGCATCAGTTGGTGGCTTCTCTGGCTTCTTCAGGGAAATATGTCAACAATGCATTAAAAGCTGGAATTTTTATCTACTGGAAAAATACCAATGCACCCAAATGATCTTTTATTATTATTATTTTTTTAGCTGAAGCTTTCACTGTTGCTGAAGATCTAGGACTAGCTCTTTTCCCAGAATTTGACTTTCTACTCCTCTCAAAGATACTTTTAAAAAATAAGAATTGAGTTTTCAGCATTTCCATTTTCCTTTTTGGGAATTTCGTTATTTTGGATTTAAATCTTTAACAACTGTAATTTTGGAGGTATTGAACATCAGAGATTTTACACTTTAGGAATTTTATTTTAAGAGGTTTCAAAATTCGAGATACAGTGTTGAGTGTTGTGGCATTTGGGATTTTGATCAGCATTGTTCTACTGTAGTTTATTGGCCAAAGCCATTCTCAAGGTCAGCAGAGATTTTAGTAGTGAAAAAATGCTCCAATTCTTGTTAAAGAAGCTGTAAAATCATATTACAATACCCATAAATACAAGGAAGAGCGAATAATTTATACATTTTAGTAAGCAATCTACCACAATGATATTATTAATTCTTTCTATAAATTCTGCAATAGGTACAGGCATACTCAGAGAAGTTTTATTCACTAGTGATTAGGAAAACTAATCTCACCTTAGAATTGTCCTATGATCAAAGAAAAAGAGAAAATAAGACAATGAACTAAGTAATGTGTCACTTCATTACCAAACAATGTTTTTTGTCAGAAAAAAATGAACATACCTCACACAAATAGCAAGTGAAAATAGTACTTATCAGCTACAAGAACTGCAAGAGAAGCAATCATTAGTGAACATTCTCACTACTTTATATATTCTATGCTAGATTTTAAAATCACAAAATTGCAGGAACTGGAGGAAAAATAATTTTCATTTGATGAGTTCTTCACTTTCTGAGATGAATGTCTTAGGAAAATATTTACAGCATAGACAAACCACACAACTATCTAAAGCCACGACTGTTTGTTTTGGCCTCAACTGTAACATGATTTTGACTTTCTCTGACTTTCACATCTTTCACAAATACCTATCATTAACATAAACATAAATAAAAATGCTGAGGTCAAAGTGTTCTAACTAACCATGTCTCTGAAAAGCACAGCGTTAGAAAAAGTAAAACCAGTACTGATTTGTAAGAACATACATTTATCATTCTTCACATGAATAACCCTTACTTGCAATTTCAAGTGGCGTCAGTAAAGAACATGTCAAATATTAAAAGCTATTTTTCAAAAATATTCCCTGAATCCCCGTTTTCTCTAAGGTGTGATCTAGAATTTACATGGGTTATTCCTTCTGTCTTCATGAAGTTCTTTTGACTCTCCAGGCTGACCCCAAGTAAGATCAAGACCCAAACGATGACACCATGACTACTTTGGCTTGAGACCATGGGAAAAACCTTTATTTAGTAGGCATAAAACAATTTTCAGGCCAAAGGAGGCTCGTGTATGCCAGTAGTTTTTAATTTGAATTTTCCTCATGATTAGTGAGTGAGAGTATATGCATCAATTACATTTTAATTTATATAGAATACACACACAGATAGATAGATAGATAGATAGATAGATAGATAGATAGATAGATATTCATGAAGCCAACATGGTTGCAAGTCACTCTTTTATGATAAAGATAAAGTGTTATGAGAAAATGCTGCCTTCTCTAGGATTTGCTTTTATATATTTAGCAGCACTAAAAAAATTTCTAAATATTATACAGAAAGAGAAGGGACTAACAGCAGAATATTGACAGTTATTAAACAATTTGTGTGATATGTTTGTGTGGCTTCAATATTTAATGTATTTATGTATATGCATGAGAAGTTACTTATTAAAATAAAAAACAAGAAAACTTACCTTTCTTGAAATTCATTTTTCTCTTTGTGGAAGATGCCTACAAAATATATACAAAAGTAATGATTTAAATTTGAATATCAACATTTAAAATTTAGTCAGTGATTAAACTATGTAAAAATTTGTCAAATATTTTAAAACAAATGGTGAGTATGAGTTTTACATGAAAATAAAAACACTTTAAAAGCACATGATTCTATTATAGGAATGCTGACTCAATTACAAAGACGTCTTGCTTACAAGAGTTTCATATTGTTTAGTGAAACAAAGATTTGGGAAGCATACCAATCAAAGTAATAGGAAATATTGCCTGTGATCAATAAGTCTTGTTATGTGTCCCACCTACCACGAGGGTGAATAAAAAGGACCGGTGTAGACAGTGATGTTCAAAGTAAAGAAAGATCCCTTGCGCCTCACTGGAATTCTCCACTTCTGACACCGTATGCCACTATTGCAACTACTGCAGAGATCCAGGTGCAGCTATCATAGCCTGGACTGTGATTTCTTTAGCTATGGCTGTCATTGTGAAGCCCTCATCCGTGGCTGTGGTTGTGGCAGTGATGGCTATGGCTGCTGCTGCCCATCTTGCTGCAGGAGATCCTGGTCCAATGGCTTTCACTGAGAAACTCACAAAGAAACTCAAGCCTTTGGTCTCCTTCATTTGACCTCTTTGAGCCTATTTCCATGATTCTTCATATGAATATTTCCTTTGTCTGTTTGTTCTAAAGTTTTAAATTTGTCCTGAAGTTTCTAAAATCTAAAAAAAAGAAAAATTTTTTGTTGAGTTGCTAAAATTCTCCTTTGGTCCCTAAAATCATCTAAACTATTTCACAAATTTTTGGAAAACCTCTTTCTTTGATACTGTGCTGCCATTAAAATGTTTGACTAACTTCTATGTGAGAAATTGTAAATTTGTATTTTAATAAAATTTTATCTTATTGAAAATATGGATTGTGGCATTTAAATTTCTCTCTCTCTCTCTCTCTCTCTCCCTGTGTGTGTGTGCATGTATGTGTTTTGGCTGACCTGGTAAATAACATGGAAAAGAAGAAAATATGAAAGCAAGAACAGATTTTGGAGCATGCTGAGGCAACACTGATGTCAGGAAAAACAAGTGTATGTGATCAATTTATTTAAATTTTTTATTTCTTATAGTTGTTTGATTGGCACTCCCTCCTGTCATCAGAGTCTCGGACTCTCACTATTTCCACATGATTCTGTGTGGATGGTTCTTTTCCACATCTTCACCCTCAACAAACATAGTATCCGTGTGCCTCCCCAGCATGTTGGCAAACCATTCTTGGCAGGACAAGAGAAACTCTGATATACGGGGTCCTCAGATGGATTGTGGCATTTATACTGAGAGCTCTTTTACCTCTTCTGATGATAGAATCAGAATATTGACTGATACAAATTATCTTTATAAAGTTTAAACAAAATGGAACAAAATTGCATTTGACAGGTGATAAGGTGCATCAATTCAAGGGTATATTTGTGTATTTAATTTCAGTGAAGTTCTTCAACTATCATTTGAAGCAAGATTTCATTCAATGAAACACTCTGTTGTGTTCTTTTTGTTCACAGGATGACTTTTTTTTTACCTATATAACCATAAGGGATCAGAAAAGGTTGCCTCCCTCACATTTAAATGTTCACATTAAGAAGAGCCCTGGAGCAGTCTCACTGATGTGAAGATCTTCCTTCACAGAGCACCAGTCTTCACAAATAAGACAAAAAGATCCATCAGCCTCTGACTCATCAAACACTTTGTACAGACCTGACTCTGCAGTAAAAAAATAAGAGCAAACCTAAGACTGGTAATTCCTGAAAATCAACTATAGGAGAAATTTTTATACCCACAAATCCAAACTCAATCTAATTTCAAATCTGAGAATTGGCTGTGAATGTACATAGGAACATGCATACATATTTTGAAATTCACAACTCTGAAATTTCACATTTTTGTTTTCTTATAAGTGAACTTGTTATGTCTTCAATATTGAGATTTCTAGTCCAAACACATGTGTATTCAATTTTTCCTATATGCATTTACTACTTTGCCTTGGATTTATCTTTTAATTTAGGAGACCATTATTTTAATGTTTGTTACCTCAAATATCTAACAGAAAAATGCAACCACTTCATCATTAGATTCTGACCACATTTTTATTTTGCTTGTTATGGTGACACAAAACCTCATCATCCTCCAGCAAACATTTTGGAAGTACCTGTTCATCATCTCAATGTGGGATGCTTTCAATTAAAATAATCGAATTTATTGTAGCTTCCTGGGAATAATTTAACATTTTCAAATGGCTTTGCAACTTTGCTATGCTTTATAACACATAATGCTGTGAACGAGAAAATAGATCTTAATTAGGAAACCTAATTTCAACAGTAATATTAATGTAAGAATTTATTCATGTAAAAGTCATTAGCATAGAGTTGGCCCTCGAAGAACATCACCTTAACGAAGGAATGCCATTTTCTTAAAAGATGGTACATAGAAAACCATGCAACTTTAATGAATTTCAATTGGGAGCATGAGAGGAATTGAACCTGTGCAACTCTGTACAAACACTCATCAGCAGAATCTCACTCCAAAAGATGATAGAGTATGTAGTGCACTGCTTTAGGGATCTGCACACAGGAGTGACAGGACATCCTGGCTTGGGCAACCTTCTTTTTCTTTTACCTTATCATCCTTAAATATGATAGTTATCTAAGAGATATCACTTTGTGGGGACTGCACAATAACTTAATGAGATCATCTTTGTAACAGGAAGCTGAGATAGTTAGAATTATTATAGGCAGTCAGACAGGGCCAGGTTCTCCAAAGAGCCAATGCAAAAACCTAGATACCTTGCAACTGTAAAGGAGAGGAACACCTCCTGCTGTGGGCCGGACCCAGGACAACAGATCAAACAAATGCACCCACTTCCTGAGGACTGATATTCTAAATGGGTCTGTAGCTCCCTGAGGAAGCCAGGAGTCACATATCTTGACCTCCTAGAAGAAGAATCACTGCTCCCTCGCTAGCTACAAGACTCCTTCCCCATTTGTCGCAGATTTAATCAATTTTACTTGAACAATTAATCTTATTGGTTAACCATGGTTCTGTCCCACGTTGTGCCCACCTTAGGAATTCCCATTCTTCCCCACCTTGGACTCATATACTCTATAAAAAGTCCCTAAAAAGGACAAAGTCTCTGGCAAACCACTCGGGACCCCTTCTGTCTCTCTGACAGAAGCTTTCTTTCTTTCTCTTAATAAATACATTCTGCTCTTAACCTCCATTGTTCCTACAATTCATTCTTCAATTTTAGAGAACACAAACTCACACCAGACATAGTGGGTTGTAAGTTTCATTCCCCTGTATCAGTTTGAAAACATTATCTCTAAATAAAATCGGTTTTGTTTACTTTTTATCACAAGACAAAAATAAATGAATACAAAAATGCAATCATTCACTTCTGTGTGAACTGCTGACATTTTATTTGAGTGATTATTCTGAATTATAAGGAAAGCACTGCTTATATGTTGTGGAACCAACAATAAAACACTTAAAAGATTCTGCACTATACAATCATCAACATTCAACCTAAGAAAGCAAATTCTCTGCTACTTCACTGAACTTTCAATTTCTGACTGCATGAGCCATAATAGAAACCTCTGTGATACATAATCTTTGATCATGGACTGCTTATTTTCAGGACAATATTCTGGTCCAGTGGGTTTTATCAAGGTTCTATCTGAGAAACTCGACCTACAGGTAGAGCATTTGTTTCCTAACTAACCATACAACAATACTCATATCACACACAACAAATTTGCCTCTCACTATTATGCAAACAATAGTGCAGATACAGTATTTCCAATGTTGGTTAACCTAAATGGGATAACTTGTAATTTGTACAGAAGCTTTATATGTTGTTATTTGTTTTTTATGTATGTTTATTTCAAATAAAAGTAAGTTCATGTTTAATAAACTATGCTGTCTTGTAAGAGTGTGCTTTATCATATTTATATTAATATCTTCTATTTTTCTCTTCTTTTAATATTTTATGTGCATGTATATGTTACAGAGAAAACAAAGATATTTAGTGAGAAACACAGAGATAGAGAAAAAGAGAGAGAAAAACACTGAATAGCATCTATATACCAGTAAAAGCAGCGTCATATTGGTGAAACCAAGGCCAGCTTCTAGCTCAAACTGTAGTTGTGTTTCTTTAGATGAACATTTCAGCAGCATCTGACTACCCAAGTGGTTGAGTACAGTAAAAGGGAACTGATTCCCTAAAAGGTCTTTCTAGAGCAGGTGTCTAAAGGACTTTTCTTAAATGAAAGTTTTATACTTTTGCATCCCTGATTCTGGAATGACTGGAATCTGCTTTTGAAACATTTTTTCTTTTTGTCCCTATGCAAAAGTACTTTTTCTCTTTTTAATGGTGCTAATACCTTTAGGAAACATACTTTCTTAATTTTATGCATAATTTATTCACCCATAATTTTATGCATATTTCATGTGGGCCAAAATTTGATATTTTCATATTTTTCTACTCTGCTTTTTGTGATTAATTCTTATTATAAATCCGACTGAATGCAGAATCCATTCCATAGATTGAGCACTGGAGTGTTTTGAAGTTTCCTCCACCAGATTAATTCGTTCACCACTTTTAAACTCAATCATCTATAAGGTCTTCACACCCAAAATATATACAAAATATACACAAATTTTCTGGCAGAGAATAACACTCCTGGCCTTTAGTTCAACTATTAATAATGTTCTTGTTCCCCATGAAACCTCCTGAGCCTAGCTTTTACTATGTTAGTTAATTTACCACAACATTACCAATTTAAAAATCAGTACCTAGCTCACTTTTTATGAGCAATACTCAAGAAATAGATAATGTTCCACAATATAAAGCAAGACAATCAAGTAAAAGAAAAACTGAAAGGTTTCTGTCCTAATAGATTCTGCTGGACATTACAGCAGCGGTGTAGCTGGACCACCAGCCCCTCCCTCCCTGATTACAGGTTCCTCCTAATTACCAGAATTCCCACGTCACCGGTGCCCACCCCCAAGTGCCATCCCCTCTCATTTGGAATACTTTAAAAGCCCAGTGCAGACTGCACCTCGTGGGGAAATTCGCCAGGCCACCTAGGCAGAACGTTTTTCCCTCCACGTCCTCAACCCCTCCCCCACTAAATTCTTCCCTTGGATAAAGCCTGCTTTTCCACTGCGTGGAGTACTCTAACTTCTGTTTCTCTGCGCCGCTCTTAAAAAAACCTAACAAGAACAAAATTCTTTTTCCTAAGGAAGAATGGAAACAAAACAAGATAAAAAAAAGATATCTAATTTTATAATTGTATCATGCCACGTACTTAAGTCATATGTACTCAACTAAGAAAATATAGAATGACCTAAAGTCTTGGAAATAGAACAAGAACCTCTCTATTAAAAAGGCCCATAAATAAGGAAGAAATTTTAACACTAGAGTAGTTTTCTTCATTGTGAGGACCTTGATTTCATAGTAAGTATATAATCATGACCTAATCTGAAGCCCATTAGCGAGATAATTTGTAATAGAAATTTGAATTCAATAGAAAATTAGCAGAAATTTGGAAATCAATTAGTAGCCCATTGCTATATTAAGACAGGATATGCTCATTCTGCCTGTCATAGTCAGACTGCTAAATTCAGTCAGCCTGGACTGTCTGTGTACAGTTGCTACTTATAGACCACCAGATTTACTTGACCCCATCCAGTGGCAATGTCTGCATTTCCCCACCTAGAAATGTTTCCTGTTTTTCCAATGTATTTCTAGGACTTTCTACCTAGGAGTAGCCCAGTCAAGGACACATTTAATTCTACTACTCTGCTCAACAACCCCTCCCAGAATTTTCCTGCCTTATGATATATGTGATCAAATTTGATTTTAAACTTTTGTACAAAAAGGTATATATTATGAAATAAACTTTATTTTATTGGAAATAGTTCTTTGTTACACTTCTACTAAATAATGTCTATCAATATGACACATATATTTGTGTATTTGTATGGGATTAGTAATAAATTTAGGGTTTTTTTATGGGGCAGGGAAGAATGAGCACTTAAAAACTCTCTCTTGGTCTTAGGAATCTAAAATTCCTTTTAACAGATCTTACAAAATCTCTTCTTATATAAGTCCTTTAATCTTTTCTGCATTTTTATGCTATGCATTTAAATAAATACTAGAAAAGTTTACTTTCTCTGATAATTTTTTTTCAAATTAGATGCATTAAAATTGTGTATATTTGTATGCTTTGTGTCATTTGCAACACTGGTGTTTGGATTATTATATCTACTAGAGTTTTCTCTCTCTGAAGCATTTCTCAATTTTCAAAAAAATACTCTGACTATAGAATGACTAGATATTTTCGTACTGACAGCGTCTGCAATGCATTGGCATTCTGATTTACCAGTATGGCAACCAAATAACACTTCAAAATATTCCAATTTATTTAGAATCTGTTTAGAAAAAAAAATATATATATACACATATATATACATATATTATGTATAGAAAGGTAAATATATCAGAAATGTGAGCTAGTTGCACAGTATCAAACTAATATTAGATTATTTTATTTTTTCACAGAAGTGTGGTTTTTATCAAATGTATTTGCCTACATGTGCTAATTTTCTCCAGGATAAAATTGTATCTTCCCATAGATTTGTCAGACTGACAACAGTATATACAATGAAATGATGATGGAAAAACATAAGTAATAAAGGGAATAATACTTTGAAGATGGAGAAATTGTTTAAAAGTGAGTTGAAAATGGGCAGTTCTTGATTCCAGTATCCAAAAAAAGAGGCTATTACAGCAAAGTTCATGGAATTTTAGCTCTCTTGTTTGGTTTGGTTTGATTATTTACTTTTCCTGGGATGGCAGAAAGCATTTGCAGACATGAGAGTGCACCATCCTGATAAGAGCAGGCTGGAAGAAT
>RJWT010023817.1:0-16684 GCA_004365215.1 Cuniculus paca | reverse complement strand
ATAGGAAGCTGAGTAATACTGTATGTAAAACAATTACTGGATCATAGATCCAGCATCAGTACAGTTTAGAGAAGAGGATGTGACCAGAGACAGCTTTTTGGAGGGGATGGTCTTGAGATTTAGTTAGGCAAAGAGGTAAGGCTGCTATTTGCCTACCGAAAACTCATTTTCCATTTCTTAGTAAGGCAGAATAAGTTTTCCATTCAACCTTACAGCTGGGTATGACCAAATAGCTATGTGCTCTCTGCCAAATTATAATCAGAAGTACTCTAACCCTCCAGGAAATAATCCAAAAGGCAGAAGACTCACCTGAGCAGTGGAATCAGCTTGCCTTTTCTGTCTTCTTCCTTCCAGTTCTCTGGCATAAGAACATGATGTCCAGTGCTTTGCCGGCCACTTTTCCTAAGAAAAAAACAGATCCTTATGTATTCTGTAATATTCAGATGAGCTAGTGCTAATCTATGCAGACAGAAGGAATTCCTAAGCAGGTATTAAAACATGGTATAGACACAATGGTGTGCTGTCTTGAGCAAGCCGTAAGAGACAACTGTTAAATTCTCAGAAATATCTGTGAGTTGGTTGTTAAATATTTCCATTTTTAAAATAAAATTACATAAATATAAGCCTAAATAAATTTCATATAAAATAAAGATAATAAAGATTTAAAATGCACTCCTTCCTGCTTATTTTTACTACCTTTTACTATTTTTTATGCCCTTGAAGTTATTTGCACCTCTCCTATTCGTATGGTAGAAATATTATATGATGGTGAATTACTGAACTCCACACATTTCCTGACTGCTCATTTACTGGCTTCACCTTGGCAGCTGGGAACAATTCATCATGGAATTTGGAACAGATTATATATCAGGTTTTTTGTTTTGTTTTCCAGAGCTAGTTGGTAAACATTTACCAGAGTATTGCTGTGTGAAGTCAGTGCTGATCCTTTCAGGGTGGTTTGTAAAACCCAAACACTGGAAACAAAGCGAATGTCCATCAGCAGAGAGATTGTTAAAGAAACTATGAGTATATTTGCACAGCGTATATTCTGCAGTAGTGCAAAGGAACAAGGAAGAATTTTGTATGGCAATGTCCTCACAGAGGAATATTAAACAGGAATGGGGAAGATTTCTGTATTGTGGTGTTGATTAATCATCAGGATGTTTGTTCAGTGAAGAAAGTGTGCAGCAGAGCTTGTTAATTGCCACCTTTGTATATTCATATCTTCTACTGAAGCAACAGAAGAAAAAACAAAACACTAACAGACACTTAACTGTTACCTGTCCTGAGAGGGAAAGGGGTAAAGGAATAAAGGAGATGGAGATTAAAGGGAGAGTTCTTTGGTTAGGCTATTTTATAGCTTTAACTGAGTTGTGTAAATATTTTATACAATTTAAAAATTATTAAAATTTAAAAGACCAATATCTGAAATTTGAGAACACACAAAACAATATGACCCTAACTATAAGCCAAATTGAAGGAATAACCACATAGGAAAAGAATTGTGTCCCACATTGGGAAAGGAATTATGTCGTGACTTTTAAAGACAATAATTTGATTATTATGACCTAATGGTGTAGGTAGCCATAATATTTGGCTATGACCTAATGGTGTAGGTCCTGGAGCCATAAGAAGCATAAAGAAACCTTAAGCTGCACTCAGTGGTCTTATTATTAGAAATAACATGGTCTTGCTTTTTAAAAACTATTATGTGTATGTTACAGGAAATAGGAACTTGGATTAATGTCTTTTAAGAACCCAAAATTTCAAAATGAAGAGACAAGAATAATATTTTGCAATTCAATCAACAACCATGTAGTCTTAAATTTGAATTGCTTCACCTTCCATTAGAATGACTGTTATTTTTAAGGTAGACTTTAAAAAGCAGAAAAGAACAAAATTTGCAAGACTGTGGAGAAATTGGATCCCTTATGCATTGCTGCTAAGAAAGTGAAATGGTACAGCCACTGTGGAAAACAACATGACAGTTCTTCCAAAAATTTAAACAAGAATTACCATGTGCCCAGTAATTATACTCTGGGAATAGAACCCAAAGCATTTAAAGCAGAGACTGAAACAGATATATATACACCTATGTTCATAGCATCACTTTTCACAGTAGCCAAAAGACAGAAGCAATTTAAGTGTCTGTCAAACAGAGGACAGATAAATAAAATCTCACACACACACACACACACACACACATGCACACACACACACACTCATCCTGGAACGTTATTCAATCTTTAAAAGGAAAGAAAGTTCTGACACATGTCAGTGTGGATGAACCTTCAGGACATCATACTAAATGAATTAAGCCATTCATAAAAGGAGAAATATCCATAAATACAGAAAGTAAAACTGGGGTCTCTGGATTAGGGGGCTTGCAGGTGGAGGGCAGAGAGGTAGTATTTAATGGATAGAGTTTCAGTCTGAAAAGATACAAAAAGTGCTGAATATGGATGGTGTTGATGTTGTAGAACAATATGAACAACCTTAAGACTGCTAAATTTGCAACTGGAAATGGTTGTACCTATATTATAACACAATAAAACTGAATTAAAAGTAACAATATTTACATTTTGTCTCTCATTATAAAATGCTTATTTCTGAACCATGTCCACAGAAAAGGCCTAGAAATAATGACATCCTTAAAGCAATGAGTTCCATATCACCAAGATTATAATTAAATACCATTCCCCATAAAAGGAACCATGATTTTTTTTTTTTGAAGAAATGGTCAATTCCAGTTCCAGGGCAAGAAAGGTACAAAATGATCTTTGAAACATCTTTCTGAGCCAGAAAGTAAGAATACCATTGAAGACAAGTGAGTTGAAAAGACACAGAAGCCAAAATGTCCCATTGGCTAAAGGTGGGACGTCTTGAGTATGTGGCTGGAACACGTAATCCATCCAACACACACAAAATCCATGTTTATAATAATACATTAAAGACAATAACCCCATCAGTTCCCACTGGAACTTCTGAAATGATAATTGAGAAACCAATAAAAGAATAGAGTTAAGCACTTATCTTCCCTTCTCTGTACAAATTCTATTGCCATGCAGTTGATTCCAACAAATGAATTCAGAAGGAATGATAGTATTAGACTGAGTCAGTCCAGTAAGGTGATACACACCTGTAATCTGAGCTCACAGGAGGCTGAGGCAGGAGGATCATTATGAGTTTGAGACCAGCCTGGGATACATAGTGAATTCAAGGCCAGCCTGAAGTAGATAGTGAGACCCTGTTTCAAAATGAAACAAACAAAAGAATTACAATGATTTAAATAAAATGGTATTAAATAATCACTACCAACAGATGTGAAAACTGTATGTGAAAGGTAAACATGTCATAGGTGAATCAGGCTGACACATCAGAATCCACTTGTTTGATCTTAGCATTGCTAGATATCAAACCTCTACTTCTAACTATGAGCTAAAGGAAACACTGGGAATAAAAGAACGAATTAATTGTCACCATGAAGAAGCAACCTGCCAAATTCCAAAATGTAGGGAGTTTTGTAGAACTCAGTCATTAACAAATAAATGAGACAAGGAAGATTAGTTGTAGAATGAAAAAGTACAAATTAAAAAACTTAAAAATTAACAACCAAAAGTAATGTGAGGACTTAATCGAGACGTACTGTCCATTTGGTTATCATCTGTGGCTCTGGTTGCAGCTTGCTTGTAGTCTTCATAGTTGAAATCTGCAACTATAAAGTTGTATTCTGACCTAGCTCTCTGCTTGATTAGGCCCAGGCATGTTTAACCCACAGCCTCAGTCTTAAACCCCTCTCTACCATCTACTGCTGATAACAAATATGCAAGTTTCTGCACTGGTCTAATTGATGTGGGATCCCCCCATGCTCAGCATCCCAAGCACTAGAAACTGGTGCTGATTGGGAAAAGAAATTTCAGTGCTTCTCTCTGTTTAATCACCCTGGGCTGCCACATTTGCACTGATAAGGCTGCATTCCAGGTGACAGGGGGTAACGGGGAGGCTACCTCCTAACTCAGGAGTAAGGGACAGAGGTGACACCTTCTTTTCTTTAGTTCATATACAATCAATTCCTGGATGAATGAAGCCTAGAGAAAAAACAGACTTCCATCTCTTCTCCTGTCTCTTTTTTTCTTTCTGCCATTTCCTCTCTGAGAAAGTGGTAAGGTTTCTTCTCATTCTTCTATGGTTTTTTTCATTTGTTTGTTTCGTTGGTTGGTTTTCATTTGTTTGTTTGCTTATTTTTTGTTCTTTTAGACACAAGGTCTCTCTATATAGTTCAGACGAGCCTTGAACTCACTAGGTAGCCCAGGCTGACCTTAGAATCATGGGCAACCCTCTTGCCTCAGCCTCCTAATTGCTGGGATTATGGATGTTGTGCCACCACACCCAGCTTTTCCCTATGTCCTCCTACCTGCTGTGACAGGCTGATGACTGTTGTAGATGGAGGAATGTCTTTCTTATACTACAGGAGAATTCTATAAGATGCATCTTCCAAGCAGGGCTGTTGGTATTCTTATGGGAAAATGAAGGACTATGGGACACTCCTTCACACAATAATAGTCTTTCCTGCTATATAATTCTGTCTATCAGCAGAAAGGAATGTTAACACACTGAAAAAAGTCTTTGTGTAACAAGTACTAATCATCCACGTGTATCAATATCCTGACCTACTAGGAAAAGAATACGTACTCAGAGAGGCAAAGGAAAAAAGTCAAATTAATAATTTTCATATTATTACTCTTGAACATAGTTAAGTAGAATTATAGGATGTATACTTTGTTTTATATTTGTAAAAATACAAGTAATACATTATTACATTTTCGTTGTAATAAAAAAAAGCCCTGCCTGTCGTTTTAAAACTTATTTTGCCACTTCAAAACATAATCTTGTGTGTATTTACCACTTTCCAATGTAATATAATTTCGTATATAATTCCCACGTAATCCAACATTTTACAAAATCGAGTATTCTACAATATTCTACGAAAATATGTTTTTCATATCCTGACTGGTGTTTCTTTGTTCACTGTCCATTTACATGCTTAATCTTTACCCATTCTACTTTCTAGATAGTAGTCTCCAGCTGACCTGGGATGAACAACCCTTGGCCACAAATTTGGTTATTTTGAGGGAACACATTTCTAGAAGTGGAATGACTGAGCTAAAGGCCACAAGCAGATTTGATAACGGGTGTTAAAAATTACCTAGTCATTCTCAAAAGTCACAGTATTTCCAAACTGTATCAGCAGGTAGATCTCATGCTCATTTCTCTATATCTTCTAAACTACAAAATTTATAATATTTAAAATTATATATTTTTCAGGTATATATTTGAAATATTTAATGTTAAGATATCTTTGCCAAGTTGGTAAACAAATACCAGTTTGAATTTGTATTTCATTGAGTTCTAGTGAGACTAAAACTTTTCATGTTTCAAATATATACTGACCATTACATTTATTACTCTATATTTGATCTTAGCCAAAAGGCTGAGAAGTGATGCATTTATTGCTCTAACTGGTATCTTCAGATGAGGAAACCGAGGTTCAGAGAGGCTAAACGACTTGGTCAAGGACACATAGCTTGTGTGAAGCAGATGGAAATTATTTTATATGCTAAAATGAACTGGAATTGTCCTTTGGTTTTCTGGGTAAGCAAAGCCTGTGAAGCAAACTTTGGTGGAGTCCAATAGTTCAAGGACATCTAACTAGTAGTGAGTTTCTTCCAACCAAATCATCTTTGTAAAATATTGCTTGGAGAATTACCACGAAGGCTTAATGATTAACAGTCCTTTTGTCTTTGATTCGTAATTCCAAGATAAAACAGGTTCAGGCTGAGATCAGAAGATAAAGAGGAGATTGCTAAAACAGGTGCCTGGATATGCTGACAGCATCCTTCTCACTGCCATCAGTCATGGAAGCTTGTGCAACTGAGAAACTGAGGGAGACTGGCGCCTCCATTGTCCCAGCATGAGACGGAGTCTTCAGCCACATGTGTTACATGATGCTGTGTCACTACCAGCTAACTATTTCAAGAGACACTCAGAAGCTGATGCTTCGTTCTTCATTTCCAAATGCCTTTTTTTTTTTAAATCGATATAAGGCTAGGCTGTTGCCAGTTTAACCTTGGGTGACAAAGTCAAAGTCTCCTTTCTTTAATAACTAACTGGAAAGTCCGTGAGTCAGTGTTTTAAAAAAGGAAACAATAATAAAGAGTTTCAATAATAAAGGGGTTTCATAAATGTTGAGAAAGAAGTGGAAGAGGAGGAGAAAGGACATTAGCAAAACATAATCAATAAATATTAGCTGAAGGTTTGTTTGGATTAAGGAATATGCAGGAGCTGAGGAAAAAGGAAGACATTAACATTTCTTAAAGAAAAATAATTCTAACATTTCTTCCTATTTGGCTCCATGGTCTTATCCCAAGAGTGACTTTTTTTTTTTTTTTACTTCAAAGAGCAGGCAGTCAAGGGCCCATTAGGTAGAGTGTAAGAGGGAAGTGCCTTTTCACTCTTGTTCAGTCTTTACTGAATTGTGTCCATGACTATTTTAGATCAGGAAAGTAAAAAAAGGAATAAAGTCCTCATGGTCTGTAGCCTCCCCTCTCCCCCAAGAAATGCTTCATAATGAGAAGCAGAGAAATCCCATAGGAGCCAGTAACAATGACAGACACAGCTGAGGCCTTCGTTCAACCGCAGCCCCATACAATGCATTCAGTGTCTACTCCAGCATCAGGACCGCAAAAATGGGTGGATGGATTCTTAAAGATCTTGCATAAAGTAAACTATGTACCTCAAGGGTAACTTTTCTGTTAGAACTCTGTGTATGTTCCTCACTTAAGAGATTTTGGTGAAATGCACAAATTCTGGAAAAGGCCTCTTAGTTTAGCCTATGACCCTCCTCTGACTGACACAAGGAATGTGGACAAGTCAAGTAATCTCTTTACACCGCAGTTTCCTCAACTATACAATAAGGATGATGAAACACAATATCTCAGTTGATTTTTCTTAAAGCCCCATGAGGTAGCTATTATCCCCGCTTCACTGAGTTCCTGAGTTGACCAAAAGAATAAATGTGTGTAAAGTGCTTAGAACTGTGGAAATTCCTCAGAAAACTAAAAGTAGAGATTCCATTTATCTTCTGGGTATCTTCCCAAAAGAGTCAAAAGACATCATTATTTCAGAGCTACAGGCATACCCTAGTTCAGGATGGTGAACCTTTCAGAACTTTCAGTGTTACACACAGTCCACTGCAACATCCATACTACACATTTGCCATTACGGCCTTAGTGTATAGCAGCACAACTCATAAAGGTTAAATCTTGGAAGTAGCCCACATACCCATCAACACATGAATGGATAAAGAAAATGTGACATACAGACACAAGAAGTACAACTTGGCCAAAATGAAGGAAAAATTTGAATCATTTGTAGGAAAATACATGTACCTTGAGACCATGTTAAGCACAATAAACCAGACACAGAAACTGTTGCATGTTTCCTCTTAAAGGAGAAAGCCAAATTATAAATAATTTAGACCCAAAATAAAAGATAAGTGATAGGAAACAGGAAGACAAACTTTGTGGAGATGGGAAGGGGATCTGGGACTTGGGGAAGACAGGAAGGAGGGAAAGAGAAGTAAGGCAGTGAAATATGTGCCAATTCCCCACAATGAATGTATTATTGTGTACTGCAAACATACACTAATAAAAAGGGAAGAAGAAAGGTAACAAATGAATTTTCATTACTGTTTAAAATAATAGTGCTGGCAAATAAGTGCTTTGCGTCTGCTTATTCTTTTCTAACATGCTATCCAAAGCGAGCTGCCATGTAGCAATGGCATAAATCATCTACGACTTGGTTCTGGGAAGTTTTTATTACTTGCAAAATATGTGTTTATATTGGGACCTCATTAATCTTTTATATTGCACTGTTTCTAACTTGTATAATACAAATAAGCATAAAATGAATGTGTACTCGAATAGGTGTATGGTATGAAAGTACAAGTTCTTCTTAAGGGCACTTGCTCTTTACTGATACTCAAAGACTCCAGCAGGCCAACAGCTATTCAGGCTGTGTTTAGGACCGTGTTTGCTGGTGGCTGCAAACCACAGGGTTTTAGAATATGCTTGTCCAGATAGACACCAAGTAAGACCAGTGACAAGACTTGTGTGCCAGGCACCGTTCTATGCCTTACGCACACATTATCATAACATTTCTTACAATGCCCCATACGATAAAGATTACATGTGCCCCATTTTACAGATGAAGAAACTGAGATGTAAAAACTAAGCAATGTGTCTAAGGTCAGTTAGCTGGAAAGTGTCGTTGCTGGAATTTAAACCTAAATACCAACTTCAGAACTCAGGTGTAATTGTCTTACTACAACTCAAGAAGTTGCGAGCTGTGCAAAGTTCCTTTTATGCTCAACTTTTTTCCTCTCTTCAGAACTTGTTTATTTTATACATATAGTCCCACCAACAAACATACTCATAATGATCATGAGTATGTTTACAGTAGACACCCTGAAAACATGGAATGCTAGAACGGGAAAAGATTCAAATATGATGTTCTCACCCAGAGATGCTTATTTAAATCTGGGTGTATTTCTGTCTTTTTCTATGTATGCAGTTCAGTATATATGCTTATGTACCTGTGATTAAATTAGACATACAATTTTAATCTTTCATTGTTGTTCCTAACTCACGTGATTAAAATCCTCATGAAGTCTCTTTATTTAGACTACATAATGTCCAGCTGCAGGGTAATTCCGTAATATATTTACTAATCTGCTCAATGTGGGCATCTGAGTTCTTTCAGCCTTTACTGTGGGATGACTCTTTCTCTTTTTTGATAGTTGCTCCTGATATGTCTGCAGAGCTTCCTCAGGCTTCCAATGACCTTAATACCTTTTATGTTCCCTTCTTTCAAAGCTTCCTTCCTTACTTCCAGATCAACTCATTTGTACCAAGTGTGTATGTTTGTTAAAATCTAATTTATTATCTTTTTAAGGATACGTTTATCAGTTTAAAACAAAGGAATTACGCCTGAGCTGTGGGGTGTCAGTTATCAGATAATCTAGTCCCGGACATTCCACCAGCTCCCAACTACAGAGCAGTCTCCACAGTGGCAAAAAGTTAAAAGGCTGACTTAATTTTAGGAAAGCTGATAAGACAACATAGAACTGCAGAGTTGATGTTGTGCTCAGGAAAGGAAAGAGTTTATGTGAAGGTGAAAAAATTGGGTAGAAAAATGAAAGGATTAGAAAATTCACTTGGCAGCGTTAAGTATATTTGGCACCACTAACCTAATTTCCCCACCTCTTCTTTCTTATGTATTTGGCCCTTGGGAGGGGCCAGCCCCACCTTCCCAGAACAGCCTGGTCTGGTTCTCAGTCCTAATTACTCTACCAAGTGGCGCCACAGAGCGAGTCGCCAGGAGCGGAAGTAAAGTTGTGAGAGGGACCATCCTCCCATTTTCTGGGAGCATTTCCAAGCCTGTGGTCCACAGGCAAATTCTGTTGGAGCCTCAGCTCCCGCGACTCAAAGAGAATAAATGACCCCTGTAGGGGGATTAGGGCCCCCGTGTGTCTGTTCCCAAAACCCCGTTCTGCCTCCAGAGTTCTTCCTCGTCCTTCTCCCAGATCCTTGGGGCTTTCGTGGATGCTGGCAAATCACGGCCTCTGCGTAGGGGAGCAAGGGACCCGCTTCCCTCAACTCAAAACCTCTCCCAGCTTGCAAGAGCATCGCGCTTTCGCGGTGCCCGCCCTGGGGAAGGTGGCCTCGCCAGAGAGGGAGGAGCGGTGGCTCCGCCCCCTCTGGATTAGAGCCTGCAGGAAACCTTGAATCCGGAGACCTAGCACGCCGGGTGGGTAGTAAGACCCACTCCAGCTGAAGGCTGTGGGGCGGGACGCAAGGCTCCCACAGAGGCCGCCACAGCCGCAGCCGTAGCCGCAGCGCCCGGCGCCCTCCCACGCCTGCCCCGCGGGGACCCCGGGCGCCCCACGCGCGCACCCACCGCCGCCCCGGCCCACCGCTCCTCCCTCCTTCCTCGCCGGTTGGCCGGGACGCCGCAGAACACGGCAGCAGGAGGAGCCGGGCGCGGCCGCCACGCAAAACCACCGCGCTAGCTGGGTGGCGGGCGGGGTGCGCGATCCCTGAGGCGGCGGTGACAGTGACAGCGTCCGCGGCGGCGTTCGGCGCGCACCCTCTCCCAAGCGCACCCGCATCCCGCCGCCTCCGCGCCTCTGAGCTGCCCGAGCCCCGCGCACGATCGCTGCAGCCGCGGCCCCGACCTCGCGAGCCTGCCATGGGGAAGCCGGCGAAGAAGGGTTTCGACTGGAAGCGCTTCGTGAAGGGTAACTGGCTGCTGCTCTCCACCGTGGCCGCGGTGGTGCTAGGTGAGCCGCGCTGCGGGTGGGCGACGCGCGCACACTCACGCGCGCCCAGCGCCCAGGCCGCCGTGCGGGCAAGCGGGAGCCAGGGTGGGCGCGGCGCTGCGCACTTCGGCTTCGGCCTGGGACCCCACGCGGGGGGTTTCCTCGGGAACCCCACGCGGAGAACAAAGCTCCTCGGGGACTCCCCTGTGGTTGCTCCGCAGCCGCCTGTGCCTGCTTTACGCCTCATGATCCAAGAGGCTCGGGAGCTGGAAAAGGAACCAAATAGCTCTCTCGGAGGTGGTCCTTTATGGAGGGTTTAATTATTTATTCAAGGCTACCTCTGCCCTCATCCCCCCGTTTTGCCTCTGAACCACGGTTCAGAAAGTGGTGTGAATTGCAGTCACTGGTCGCACTGTCAGAGCCACCTTGGCCTCTGGAATGGCTGAGCCCCCTCAACGGATGAAGCCCGGGAATGTGGCTACCCCTCGCCCAGGGCCGTGAGTGGAGAGGTGTCTTCCTGTCTGCAAGCGCCTGCTGCCCCTGCCTGGGGTCTGTTAAACCGCCAGATTCCTGCTGGGGATCAGGGATGTGCCGCTGTGGCCCGCGGGAGGTCGAAAGGGACTAGAACTCAGCAACCCCCCCCCCCGCCCGCTTCCTGGGCTACCTTACTCTCCACGTGTTCCTCTATTAAAAATAATTGTAAGCCATTTTTACTTGCTTTTAAACAAGGATGTATTTAAGTGGTTCACTCCTGACGGATCACTGGATTAGGTGGATGTCTGAGCCATGGCTCAGAGGTATGAGTTATTCATAGTTAGGCTCTGAATTTCAGCCAAGGTTACCTGTTTTCTAAATTGAGCTCCAAGATGTGCTTCTTTGGAGTTGGAGCCATTTCTCTCTCCTTGCCCTAAGAGCTTGCACAGGTGGGGACACCCAGGAAGGAAGGCTGGTGCACCCTCTGGGGAAAGTGGATTCCTTGGCGGGCTCTACCTCTGTTTCCAAAATGCAGCCTGGAAGAGGGTGAGAGAACAACCTGTTCCCCTCCTGATCTCTTGCACTTTCCTCTCTAGCTGCCGCTTCCAAATCCGGAAGTATTTGGCATTGCCTGCTCCCCTTGCAATGCCCTCCCCACCAAAAGAAAATTATTTGGAAGTTAATGGGATTCTTATGATCTGATTGACTCCTCCAGAACTTTATGCAATTGGACAGTCAGGTTTCTAGTAAATAAATAACATCCTGCAATTGCCTTGGCAGAGGACATTCTTGTGGGAGGAAAGGAGTAGAGAAGCAAGGGTTGACTTTTTCCCTGAGGAAGTGCCAAATGTTTTGGGGCATTTTTAGGGAAGGTTTATCCTGTCCCACCACATAAATAAATAGCAGAGCCCACAAAGAGTGGTTTGATTTCCTTTCAGCCCAAAGAAGCAATGACCTTGTTTGTTTTCCAAGTGATAAGTCTGGTATTAATTATTAAATCTTTGCGTCAGGACTTTTGGGGGATGACCTTAGACATGTGTCTCCCTCTCAGTTCCCTGTGGTAGTGCACTGGTCCTGACTTTTCAGCCTTGGGTCCTTCAGAGATACTCACCTGTTGACTAAGTTCTGGGCACTGGTGGACAGTGTGCCCACTCATTAGAGGCTGGTTTGGAAAGAACTTTAAGGCTATTTTCTCTGACATTTGGAACTACTTGCATAAATACATCTTCAAGGTCTAGAGGGACTTCATGCTGTCTTAGTAGACATGGCCTTTGGTCTTAGGTGTGCCTTTCCCCAGCTCTAATGTAGGTGAGCTCCAGGAGCCTGACTTCATTTTGGGTTTGGTTTTGTTTTCTTCATAAAGGAAATCCTACATTTAAAATTTGTAAGCGCCTGGCTGAAGTGTTGCTGCACATTGGTTTTTCCAGACCATAGCACAGGGCAGACTCTGACTGTGTTTCTGCTTCTAGTCTGAGAAGTCGTAAGCCCAGGCAACCCGCAAGACATCCATCGCAGCCTCTTTTCTGTTTTCATTGGCACACTCTGGGCCTGAGTAAAAAGAATCATACCTCTTTCCTGTAGTCTGCACTGGCCCACTTGTTTAATAAGCAGTGAAACTCCAGCTTGTACTGGCACCAAGTACTCAAAAGCCCTTGCTAAGTCATGATAGTAAGAGATTATTTTATAACTGTCTTAATTGGTCTAGAAAAATTGCAAAAGCTCACATGCAGCCTCCTTTTTGGGCTTCCCAGCATGTGAATCTTAAAGAAGAAAAAACTGTCAAATTTATTAAATACCCTGGTGAAATATCATCTTCTGATCACAGCCATTGACATGTTTGGTCCCTGCTAAGATTCAGCAGCTCTGACTGTAAAATATTCAGTAATTGAAATGAAGGGCAAAGATTTTTTGTTTTTTAGTGAGCCTGCCTAAAGTCTCTGACTTTGCAAGATATAGCATGTGAAGGGAAAATGCAAGTGAATTTTTTTCGTGGATCAAAAGATGCTAGGAGCTAAACATTTCTCAGATTCTTATTCACAAGGTAAAGGGATCAAATAGTTAGGTTACCATATTGTTAATTTCTGTGAAGCCCTATAAGATCCTGAAAATAATATCTTGGGTTTTCATGAGAGAAATTGTTCCTGAAATAGTATAAGGGTAATTTTTATTGCTTTCATTATAATTCTTGCAGGTGTTCCCTGTTTCTGTAGTGTGGTAGACTGAGCACAAAGCCTGGAGTCCGGACTCCTACACTTGAATTCTGGCATCGCCAGACTGTACTATCTAGATAAATTGTTTATTCTCTGGGATCCTCAACTGGAAAATGGGAATATTTGTTATTAGGGTTAGTTAAGATGTGAACATGCCTAATTCTGTGGTTGGCATAAAATAGGTGCCCAATAAATGTTATTTTAAGGTCGACCTGACTCATTTGATTATGAGAAAATTATTTTATGAAATAGAGTATTTATGAAATAGAGTATCTATTGCTGCTGTATCTCTTTCTTCTGCTTCATGTCCAGTCTGTAATTTAGAGCCCAGGGTGATGCAAGTGTTTTGATGACACATTCTGCCTAAGCCAACACAGCCTCTGTAACTCTTTTTTCTAAATTGAAATGAAAAGAACCATTTTGTTTTGTACCCTGAAACCTAACTCTCAATTCATTTAACAGGCAGAAATCTCGAGGGGTAGAAATGTTTTGTTGTTGTTTTTGTTTTGTTCAATGGAAAGAAATTTTGGGCTCTAAGTGGGGCTTCTGTTCAAGCAGAATTTCTGAGTGTGAGAGTTCTGTGAGCATTCTGACTCAAGTTACCAACAGCGATTTTACATTGTGCAATGTTGGGAAGAGACTTGTGTCCTCATCCTACTTACAACTTACAGCCTCACCTTTTTCTTTAGTTTGCTTATGTGTTATTTTAGTCATTTTAAAAATCCATGATTTCAAATTTAGGGATCTTCAGAAATGGGTAGTAGGTATTGTTTATGGGATGCTTCCTTATTTGAAATAATTTCCTTTGAAGTGTGAAAGAAACAATCACTGATAGATTCCATTTCATTATCTGACATCTGAAAAAGTCTTTTGTTTCTTAGTAATACTCTGGCTCAACCTTGTGTCTCTTGAAGACCCTGGGGCTCTGTTGCATATACCTGGCAGTGTTCATTGGAGACCTGATGGCTCCTTTCTCCCTCTGTCTGCTTCTATGTCAGTCTGTGAACCCCTTAAGCATGGACCAGGTGAGCAGCCCAAACTGTGGTTCCACGTCCAGCCCCATCTTCCTATCTTAGGCTCGGCAATATTTAGGTTCATACTTGCAGGAACCAACATTTTCACCATTCAGAAATCCAACAAAGGTGTACTGGGCACCAAATACCCTGAAGACCCTCAACCTGGGCTTGTCCACAATCGAATACACCATGTTCTTCTCCTGGGTCTCCTTATACAGTCAGAAATCACCACTGCCTTCTCCACTAGCCTGGATCCCACTACACCCTGATGGTTAGCTTGCTGGACACACTCGTCAATCCTGTGCCTTCCACTCCCACTGCAGGCTGCTTAGCTAGCTGATTGCCCTTCCCCTTGCCTGGATCTTGGACTTGGCTCACCCCATTGTTGTGTACACGTCTTACTCCACTTCATCTCATCCTACTTTCTCCCTCTCTCACTCCCTTGCTTTTTATCAGACAGTCAAGATGCTCCCCACACATAAGGGATGATCAGATTACACAGTGACTTTTGGAATAGAAAGGGGACAAATGGAGGAGAGAGGAAGAGGAAGTAAAATAGATTAAGATGTGTTATGTTCCTGTACTAACCCCCCACAATAAATGCAATCATTAAGTACTGCAAACATTACTAATAAAAATTTTAAGAATTAAAGCAAAGTAAAATACAACAAAACAACTTTTTTGTGGGGGTCAGGGAACTGTGATGATTTTCATTTATATTTATATTTATATTTATATTTATATTTATATTTATATTTATATTTATATAAATATATATTTGCATGATGTGTATGCATATTGGCATTGCTCTCTGGAATGTTGGAGTTACTTTGGAATGTTGACGTCTCAGAAACATCTTCCCTTGTTCCTTACAGGTGGTAATTGTTCCATCAGAGACCTTAGTCATAATAGAATCTAAATCAGCCTCCAGTCTCAATGAGAAACCAGAGTAAAAATAAAGAGCAAAACAGAAGGTAGATAATAGAAAGTAGGGATAGATTGCTCTCTAAGGGAAGGGGATCAAGAAATGGAGGGAGGGGCAAAGTAGAGGAGGGAAAGGTAATGAAAAAAAGGATTAAGTTGTGTCATGCACACATACCATCCCCACATAAGGAATATGAACATTATGTGCTACACCTATATACTTAAAATTTTTTTAAAAAACACAGGTCTTGGTTCAAGGAGGGAGGTTGTTTAATGAATGCTCCTCTTTTTGATATTATTGGGTGTAGGCCATGGCACTCAGATTTGCTGTCTACCTTGTTTTGGAGATGGCTGGCCAGGTGGCCAGATAAGAGAAGAAGGAATTATACAGTGTTGAATCTTAAAATGTCATCGTGTTTTGTGGGGTTGTTTTAGGTCTAAGACCTAACAAATGATTATAATTATATTATACATGGAAAAAAATGCAGTGAAATGTTTAAATTTTTAAAAACTTTATTACAGTAAAAGACACAGAGTCCATTGACTCCCTTCAAAATATTCATGTTCATTTTGATACACTTATCTCATTATTCTTGCCACTTTCTGAAGCAGTTCTGGAAATCATCTGTTATGGTTTATATTTAGATGCTCCCCCAAAGCCTTCTGTACTCGTAAGTGGGGGTTTCATGAGGTAATTAGATCACAGAGGTGTGACACTCATCAGTGGATCCTTAACTCATTAAGGATCAAGGGTTGTGTTCATTTCCTGTGAAGGCTATGACAAGTTACCACAAACCTGATGGCTTAAAAACAACAGAAATTCATTATCTCCCAGTTCTGGAGGCCAGGCGTTGGAAATCTGGCAAGGTCACACTTCTACTGGGACCTCTACAGGGAAATAGCCTCTGCACTCTTCGGTAGTTGTCCAGATGAGGTGGCCACATCTTACCATTTTATCACTTTCTCCTGTGTGTGTTTGTTTGTGATCTTTCTCTAGCTCTGGGTTTTGTGGCATTTAGAACCCACCCTGGTAATCTTTTCTGGAGATCCTTAAGGAAATCACATTGCCATATAAGGTAATAGTTTTTCTTCTGCCATGTATGATACAATTGACAGGTTCCAGAGGCTAAAATTTGGACCTCTATGACTGAAGATTCTTTCAAACTCCTGTAACAGTTAAGAGTTGAGACTGCTGTCAAAGTGACCTTTCTTACATCAGATCATCAGATCACATAGGTCTGAGTTATTAAGATGTGATCCTTGATGGTTCATTTCCTCCATAAATTCTTCTCTGCTTACTTCAGCCCCCTCTGATCTATATAAATAATGCAGATTAACATTTAATTCATCTACATATATACCAAGCATGTCCATCTTCCTCAAAACTATATTATAGACCCCTTGAGGCCTCTCCCATTACACTTGCCAGGCACTTAAAAACAAAACAAGACTTTAAAATAATACAACTGACTTTTAAAAAGCTATAAGGAGGAAAAAAAGTGTATATGATACTTACACTCTTTAGGGCTGTGCTTTTTTTTTTTTTTTTTTTTCTAATCAGGAAGAAAGGGGTCTGAATTAACTGCCAGAGCAAAAGGAATCCCATTCATGTGCCAGATCCCATTTATGGGTTGTAGACTGTGTGGCACAATGTTTGCTGAGAAATAATAGGAAAAAATGTT
>RJWT010023816.1:0-16687 GCA_004365215.1 Cuniculus paca | reverse complement strand
TTGTGTTTCATTGATCTGTTTCATTCACTTTTGGTGTGTGCCATCCTACTCTGGCGCCTGCAGTCAGTTGAACACACAGCACCTTCTTGGTCTCAGGATGGCATCCATGGGTCCTTGTTGAGTTCCCCTGTTCAGATTCTGCAGGACCCTCTACCTTTCTGCTGTGAGTGCTTCTTTCCATCACTACTACTTCATCCCTCTGGGAATATTCAGTGTCAACAAGAGGTTCACAGATGCCACTCCAAGAAACAAGACATTAATCACCTCTTCTTTCAAGTTCTCCTCACGGCAGTTTGGAATTTCTTGCCAAACTGCTCTACTAAGCACTATGGTCTTTCTTCTGCCAGACCGTTGGATTTTTATTGCTTTTTGGGCAGGAAGTAGATCTTACAACAGCACATAGTCTCTCCCTAATCTATTCTTTTTTTATAGAAACTTTATGGCTTTCTTCTTTAGAGCTCAGGCTCTGTTTAGTCTCAAAAGATCCTCTTTTTAAAAATAAATAAGCAAAAGAAAAGTCTTACTTATACACAGCAACTGAAAACTTTGGCTTTCCAGACTGTTATTTAGGAGTTTATTAAATCAACTCAGCAGCTCCATTGATGTCTGCTCCTGTTACTCTAGGGGCTAACTCAGGCCCACTCGGTGACCAGCTAATCCAGCAATTATCTCAGCTTCATGACTAGTGAGGAAAAGGAAATGGTATTAAAATTCATAAGAGAAAATCTCAAAATACTATGACTACACCCATAGATAAATGTACATAGATCTTAAGCAAAAGCATAGTTAAACTTGCAGATCGGAGCCTTAGAGTACTGTGCTATGTTGGAACACTTATCATAAACACTCACTGCAAGGTAGGGCTATCCAGTGATGGTAACAGGACAATAGAATGTTCTGTGTTTGCTTATAGCACTAACTAGTAGTGTAATTCTAGGGAAGTTCCAATTTTAATTTCTCTGCCAATTAAATACAATATTCATGAAAATATCTATGTCCATGTTGGATGATAGGGCCATTTTTAATTTTTTCTTTCTGTTCTGCATCTGCCAAAATATTAAATGGGCATGAAATATTGGATACATTTTTTCTTCTAATTTTTTTTAAAACCTGAGATTCAGTGGTTGTTTGAAGATCTTATTGTTCTCAACTGTCATATTGACAAATATCCCCCTCCTTCATGTCTCAAGACACCTTGGCAAAAGGAAACAAAAGTCTCCTCCAGAGGCATATCCCATCTCCCCAGACCTCAACTAATGTCTAAAAGTAGTTTTATAAATGCAATAAGCAGTACAAAATTAAAGATAACCAAGGATACGAGAGGATCATGAACAAGTGAGGACTGCCGTGAAACCAACAATAGACAGATCTCTGTGTACTGCAGCTAGAGGGGTTGGCAGGTATCCCCTGGCACCTGACCACGTTTACCACAATGTAGGAGACTAAAGCCAAACTTGAAACTTTCAGAAGGGGACAGAAAACTAAAACTAATGAGAAGAATTATTCGAAGATTAACTGTTAAGAAATATTCAGAAGGAAAGAATAACATTAATGGGTAGATTCAACATGCCAGACAAATCCAAGGCAAGTGAAGAAAGACAAACTTAGGCACCACATAGAACAGAAAGCACAAAGGCAGCTTACTTTCAGAGTTTCAAAAGTGATAGTCACAGCCTGCTTCTTCACTGTAGTAATGGAAGCCAGAGACAGAGGAGTGATACATTTAATGACCCAAAGAAAAAAATCACCACCAAGTCCATGTATATCCACTGAAGGCATCCCTCAAGGAGGAGGGCAAAATAAATATACTTAAATGAAGTAAAAGTTGAGACAGTTTTCCACCAATAGAGCTACCTTAGAAGACAGTCTGAAGAGTGTAATTAGGGTAAGAGGAAGATGCTCTGAGTGCAGCATCTGTTTATTTTCAGAACAGAATGAGTTCAGTGAACTGGATGCTTAAATCCAAATATAACTAATTATTTTACAGACAGGCCAAGAATAATATTGTTTGCAAAAGTTAAATTATATAAAGAATGAAAATACCCACCAACATATCAATAGAAGGAAAACAAAGCTAAAATGTGCTAAGTTGTTTTATTAGGTAGGAGAGTATAAAATAGCAGTTAATACTAAATTGTAATAGGCTAGAAGTACATTGTAACTTCTAAAATACCCATAAAATTAATAGGAAAAGTGAGGATGTCTTTCAAATTAGTTGATGAATATAATAAAATAATAAAAAATACTCAATCTAAAAGAAGGTAACAAAAGAGTTTATAAGGGACATAGAACAGAGATAGATTATATGCACATATTAAGATGGCAGTTTTAATCCAAATGTATCAGTAGCAGACAAAAAATTGAGGAAAACATTCACCCATTGGATATTTGAATGAGATATTTTAAACACGAGTATTCAGAAATATATCTAAAACATAGTGAATTAAAATAATGGAAATGTAATGTTGTTCCTATAGTATGGCTTCCAGGAATACTGCAACACAACATCACTAATCACTCAGCACCCTAACAAGAAAGGACAAGGCCAGAGGATGTATCTTACTGTATAAAAAGTCTTCTGATGTGCAGAACTAACCATATGTGGAATAAAGACAAACAAGGCTTTTAAATAAAGAAAACCAGAGTTACACTTCGAGAAAGAAATTAGACATAAAAATAGAGAACTGGGTTTTCACTAATACCTAGCCCAAACAGAATCTTGACTAGATACATCACCATAAACAATTGTAAAGACACCATGTACAGTATTTTATTTTTGGTGAGTAACCTTTGAAGTAAAATTTGTCTGCATTCTTGTTTGTAGAGTGTAACCATAATGTACCACACGCAGTTAAGTGATCTGTGTGAGGGCATCTTATTAGTTTTTGTTAGGAATTGGACCCTTCTTATCCTAACAAGAGACTGCTGATTTCATGAAACAGTCCTCAAAGTTACATGAGCTGATGACACACATCTCTAAGTCAAAACCCCAATACATATCCGCATCTCAATCTACGCATGTGGTGCTAGAGTCATATGATTACACAATTGTGTATATAGATACAGCATGGCAGTCATTTTACAATACATTGGACTCATTATTTTGAATCCTCAATTTTAGATTATTTTGGTGTATTCAATAATTGTACCAAAATTCAACTATAATGAGAAAGAAATAGCTCTTGGAAGCCAACTTTTTAAAATCACTTACAGAAGTTTCAAAATGTCAAGAAGTTACCTCATTATATCACAATGAAAACTAAAATTCTAAGTCAGTGGTCAAAACTATAACAATAAAGGGAAGCATTTTGATAGCTAAGAAAATGTTCATAATTAAAATAGCAACAGAAAAGATCATAAAGATTAGGAGAACATTCCCACACAAAATGGAAATGGAGAAGGAAGACGAAATACTAAATAAAAGCACAATCTGTATGGCCAGCAAATGACACACAGCAACACGAACGGGTTTGTTTTCATAAATTATCTGGCTTCAGTAAGTGATCTTTCATTATGATCTGACATGGTAAGCAGTAATTCAATCTAATCTTATTTAATTAAGTTTTAGCCTTCATTTTTCAAAAGTATGGTCCAATAGATATTTCTGTAACACAGAATCACAGTATGCAAAAGGAAAAATACAATTTCTAACAGTTTGAAAAAAAAATTTATTGATCTTATTGTTTTCAAGCTAGTTAAAACTTGCCTACATTATTTCGTTTCAAACCAGCTTTTAACATGACAGATGTTGGTGATCAAATATACTTTCAGGTTATTAAAATATATTGAAACCCTTGACAAAATACAGTTTAAAATGGTGCTATTTACTTGGAATGTATGTAGATCAAACAAAAATGAAATAGAGCAATGTCTTTAAGAGCATACACATATTTTGAACAGCTAAGAATAGTGCCTGATGGTTACCGGCTCTTTACATGAAAAGGGCTAACCTTTGCAACACCACTGTGCTTTGAAATAACGGCTATTTGATTGCATTATCAAACTAGTTTCAGTTTTAGAACTCTGAGAAGCCTAAAAATTTAAAAGTTGTCTTTTTAATTAAACAATGAATTAATTGAAATAATTATTAGTTGGATTAATTTAAGTAGCAGTCAATGGAATTATTTTTAAAAAGACACTAAATACTCCTCATTCAAAGATTTTTATACCAGCAATGACATAACAAACAGTGTGCTATTAGTCTGCATTCCTGTTACTGTGTTAGTTGGAAAACAAAACAGTTACTATAATAAAATACCCGTGATAATGAGTTTATGGAGAGAAAAGTTTTATTTTGGTTCACAGTTTGGAGATTTCAGTCATGATCAGTTGTTATTGTTGCTTTGAGCCTGTTGGGAGTGAGGTGGTACTCTGCGGCAAATGAAATCACTCAACACCTGGACAGGAAACAAAAGAGTCTGGAAGGGTTCTGGGTGCCACAGTCCCTCAAGGCCACACCACTGGTGACCTCAGGACCTGCCACTAGGCCTCACCCTTGAAAGGTCCCATCTCTTCCCAACAGCCTCCCCATGGGGACCAAGCCTTTACCACACACAGGCCTTCCAGAGACATTTAAAATATAAACAATCACAGTTTCAAAGGAAAACTCTACAGGCAATTTTTAGTTTTTTCACCAGCTACAGTCATCTGTTTGAGAATTGATTCAACAAAGCAAAAATAAGTTCTGAGTGATTCTAACCTGCTGTTAAATACAATTATTTTATTGACACACATGAAAAATGATGGGAAAACCTGCATGTACTCTTAAAGCAGCAGTTAAGTGCTCAGAATATGCACAGGAAACTGGTTTAATGGGAACTGGACTGCCTTTTATTTCACTATTTTACAATAGTTGTGCATTTTCTTTTCAGGTTCTCTTTATAGAATGGTGCACTTTGCCAAGTAAGATTTTTCTCTACAAGAGACACAATATATTAAGAATCTCTACCCATTGAAAAGCTGCCTGAATCTTGTACGGCATGCAATAACAGGTTTAAGAGTCTAAAATAATTTTGAAGACTCCTAAGAAGAGCCAATCATGTGTGAAATGCAAAACATTTATTTAAAATTTGATAAATTTCAGATAGTCCTCACCCAGCAACACCCTTCTGATCACTACAAATATAAAATAAAAAAAAATAAAATAAAATGAGAGTTAAAAACAAGATCTGCCTCCTGCTCTTCTTCCTGCATCATAGAATTGCACACCTCTCTTCTCCCACCATGCTTTGCTTTCCCTGTTCCTTACTTTCAGTTAGTCTGACATGGTTTCCCCTTTCCACCATAGTCTTTTCCTGGGAAAACCTCATGTAACCGCAACTGCAAATATCATCGCCATTTTATCTACACATTGATTTCTCTCTTGAACGTTATCTTTTAATTTCTACCTGTCCACTGAGTCTACCTACAGGGACGTGCTCTTTCTACTTCAAATACAACACTGCAAACTCAACTCACCACAATTCAATCAGTGGATACCCATTTACTCGAGCATCTAGTCTATGGCAGGCTCTTCCATTCTCTGGGTACAGAAACCAGATGGTTCATCTCCTGTCCTGGAAAAAGCTCCTGGTCTAGTGGGAGAGAAGGAACTGCAAATCACCCTGGAATGTGCCCTGGAGGCTGCAAAGAAAAGTGCTGCAGCTCCTAGTCTTGATACCAGGCATCTGCTCCTCCTGGCTCATTGGACAGCATTACCTTTGGCTTCTTCTTTCCTCTCCCCTGGGGTTCAGGCAAACAAAGTCATTTTATTACAGTTCGTGATCTCTTTTCAGTCCCTTGACCACCCTACACTTGCTTGTACCCTGACAGCGCCTTCATATTAGCCCTTAAAGTGGGCTTTTCTGTTACCAGACTTTTGACTCCTACTCATTTAGTATACAAAGCCACAGTTAGCCTGTGCAAAACACCACTCCAAGACTGTTGGCCCAGGCTCAGCCATTCTGTGGCTCCGAGGTCAACAGAACCAAGAGGCCTCCAAATTCCTTGCCTGATGGAAGAATGGTACCTTCCATCTGGCTTCCCAAGGTCCTCCTTTCCCATGGATCCTTGGGCTCAGGCACCCAGGGTGCTGAGCAGTCTGCCTCTCAGATCCTGTGTCTGGGGCCACAGAAACACATCGTGTACCATACTGTGGGCTCTCCCTCCTACCCAGTCCAGGATGCAGAGCTGCGCAAAGCCAAGCAAATGCTTTCTGAACCAGCAGAAGTGTGCCCACAGTTTCATCAGTTTAAAGCAGTGGAGAAAAAGCACCAGATGCCCTAAAGAGGAGCAGCACCAGGGCATGGTCAAGGCCCTGCTTTCAGCATAGCATGTGGTGCCAGCCAACGCACCAAGGCCTGGAAGCCTGGTGCAGCCCCATTGAGAAGTGGGGAGACTAAGGCTTGCAGAAGGAAGGGTCAGGCCCCAGTGACAGGCTTTGCACAGACTGGGGCTTGTTGTCTCCAACACAACGTCAGGGCTCCAGATTTATCTTTTCCCACAACAAACTATTCCTGAATTGTGTCAATTTGACTGTTTCAATGCGCCACATATTTCCAAGCAAATGATCACTTAGGGTTCATGTACACAATTTGTATCAAAACTTGAAACCATTACCCGAGGACACTCACATGCTGTGGAAGACTTGATGAAGAATCCAGGACCGGGATTATGAAGCTGGGGTGCTGGGAAGGCCCTTCCTGGCCATCCTGCCCATGCTCCATGGCAAACAACCTCAGCAGGGATGCCCTTGCTTCGGTGCTGAGGATCGAACCCGGGCCCTCCACACCCAGATAAATCTCTCTCTCTTTTTATTTTTTATTTTGAGGTAGGGTCTGTCTAAGCTGCTCAGGCTGGACTCAAACTTGTGATCCTTCTGCCTCAGCCTCCCAGAGTGCTGGACCACACCCTGGCTTTCACTTGCTTCTGCAGGAAGGGCCTCTAGGAGTTGAGAGGGTGTGGACCCAGATTGTTGCTCTGTATTCCCAGCATTTAACTTCTCTGGGCCTCAGACTCCTGGGTTAGAGATGGGCTGAGACTGTTGTGTGGATTCCCAGACCTTCCTGTGTTTAGCTGTAAAATTCTCTCATCCTGAGGCTCTGTGACCGAGACATCCCAAGGCCACTTCCCTGCTCAGGAGCTCCCTTGTCACACCCCTCAGAGCATCCCAACTGGGACTGCAAGTGGCTTCTGCATGCTGTGCAGGGGTACTCTCTGTCCCTCCCTGGGATGGATCTGTCCATCAGCCCTGGGGAGAATGGGGTCTGTTCACCCTTGGCTGTCTCCAAGAAATAAGCTTTTCCCAGCAGAGGCAGGGGAGCTGCTTAATGACACCCTGACACAAATGCTGAGCACTGACCAGGTGAGGCAAAAGCAGCACGCAGCCCTCTGGGGACCTGGGGGGCAAGAAGTAGATCCTGGAGACATTTGCTCTTGCTCTGCCCCCCGCCTCCTGCACCAACACCAGTGCATTCATGGGCTCTTTGCCAGGAAACAGTTGACACAGCTGCCTTGATCTGCCCACAGAGAGGTCCCAGGGCACAACCTCTGCAGGTCAAGTCACCAAAGGGCTCCTGGCTGATGGAGTTTCTCTATTTCCTTGATAAGAAATCCACACAAAGGACGGGCCCTGGTGTGGCCTCAGGTGAGCTGGCTCAATTGCCTCTGTCTGAAACCTCCAAGCAGCACTAAGATCCTCCCGCTTCGTGAGAACCAGTGCTGAAGTGTGTGTTCTAAACTTAACTCCAAGATGAGAATCACCTTTCAGGCCACATTGCCCCAGGGAGTGCTTCCCTTGGGAGAATGTCCTGCATCTGTGATGAATGGGAGCCCAGCAATCACCTGTCCCAACCCTGGCACAGCCTGAATCACAGAGCTGACATTTTCTGCCAACCAACCAAACGCTAATCACTCCACTAGGTGCTCTGCATGCACTCTAGCATTTAATCCTCAGGATGACTTTGTGATCTAGGTCCTGCAGTACAGTCTGCTCACACAGTGAGGAAGCTTTGGAGCTGGGAGGGGAACATGAAACCGAATCCCAGTGAGCAGGAGCCACTCACAGACAGGAATGCAAATGTGCTGCAAAAGCCAAGCCTGACATCCCTGTGGCCATCTGAAGAGCACAGGAAGCTGAGGCTCAGAGCAACTCAGGATGTGAGATTGAGGACAAGACAAGACTAAGTGTTTTGGGTTTGTTTGTTTGTTTTCGGTCCTGGAAATTGACACAGGGCCTGCACCCTGAGTTGCATCCCCACCCCTTTATTTATTTATTTTTTGAGTCAGAGTCTCGCTAAATTAACAAATTACCCAGGTTGGGCTCAAACTTTTGATTCTCCTGCCTCAGCCTCCTAGAGTGTTGAGATTACAGGTATGTGCTGCCACACCTGGTTTAGATAATCAATACTACTATGAGTTGGTTCACATTCCTGGGTTCTGCTTTTCCTCTGAACAATGGATAATGGCACCAGCTCCTGCCACAGTTGTGAGTACTGCACTCTGTGAGGATCTGAGGGTTCTCCAGGAAAGGCAGGAGCACAGGAAAAGAGTGTTGGGAGGGGCGTGAGCTTAGTTGTTGACTGAGCCCAAAGCCCAGGGCTGTGCTGTAGAGAAGCAGGGAGAGCACACACTAGGCTAGGAAGATGGAGGAGAAGGGTGACCTTAGATCCAAAGATTTCTCCTTGCTCTTTTCCCTCCTTGCCTCCTGTTCTCCCATTCTCCCTTGCTTTCTCCTTCTCTATCTTCCTTCCTTCCTTCCTTCCTTCCTTCCTTCCTTCCTTCCTTCCTTTCTTAGAAAAGAGACAGAAAATCCTCTGTGAGTGGAGTGAGTGATGGAGAGAAAGAGACCAGGCAGTGGACAACTTGTGAAAAAAATACAAACAATGAAGCCAGCAGATGAAAAGGAAATGAAACCTGGGGTGCCAGTGGACTGTTTGGTGTTTGAAGAGGGAGAGACTCTATGGTGTTCAGACGCCAATAGGAAGCCTGAAGTGTCCTGGAGAGCTGTGGAGGGTGTGGTCAGGGCAGGATGACACCAGGGGACCTTTTACAGAGTGGACATGTCCTCAAGACACAGCATCAGGAGAGAGTTCATCTGTGTCCTTGTGGTCTTTCACTGATAAGGCAGATGAAACAGCCTTTTGAGGTGTCCTGGCTCTGTTCTGGGTGACAGGGAACTGCTTCTCAGAAGAGCAACTCAGTCATGGGCTGCCCTAGCAAACATACTCTTGACATAGACCTTACGTTGTCTCCAGACAGACAGGTGACAGGTGGGAAGGAAGCATGTGCTATGGAAACAGGAACTGCAGGTCATGCAGGTTTGGCCCCACCTCCTTCGTTTATAGCCTTAAACTTGGTACTCATCTCTTCAAGCCTTGTAACAGGGGAGCAGTGAGAGTTCCTGCTCCTCAGGAGGCCCTGAGAATTAGAACACATGTGATGCACATCACATATTATGGGCACACAGCCAACATCAAGGGTCACCTTAGAACATTACATCTCCCTCAGGGTCAGCCCTCAACCCTTAGCATGGACAATGGGGCTGGACACACCAGTGAGGGCAGAACCTGGATCATCACACAAGGACCCTGTGGGGTCCAGGAAGTGAATGATTTCCATGAGCTGTGCCACAGAATCAACAGCAATTGGAGGATCTGAAAAGTGCTGTGATATTTTTGATGATTCTCTGATCCACAGTTATATTGTGGTCATTAATCATCCTGCTATGTGGTTCAGGGCTCTTCATTTTTCAGCCAGTCTTCAACACTACTTGAAACTGAGGAAGTCCATGACAGAGCAGAGAGATGACCAGTGAGGACCTAGTCTGGGCCTCATTCTTGATCAGGCCAGGGGCTTTGAGAAGGGAATCCTAAATCCTGCAAGCAAAGCCAAAGGTACAGAAGCCTTGCTAATCCTATACTAAGAAGCTTCCTAAGGTGACCGCCACCAGACACCCCGGGGCACCCCAGTTCACCAAGTCCAGAACAGCCAGCACAGTGTCAGCCAGCAGAGGTCTGAGAAAGAACAGTTTGAGGAGCAGTTCTGGAGAGAGACAGCTCAGGGATGGCAGGAGTTGCATGTTCCTAGCAAGGTAACCCTACAGAAATTAAGCATGAGAGAGTAGTGTGCTGATAAGAGCCAATTTATAATAGATTCCAGACAAAAACCTCTCAAAGACCCTAAGGATGAAAACTCACATTTATTAGAAAATTTTCTGCATGCCATTGAGCATGCTTTTTGCTTTACGAAGATCTTGCTATTTCATTGTTTTCAAGCTGTATGAGTCAGGTGATAGGATTATTCAGTCCAACAGATGTGAAAACTGAGACCAAATACTTGTGACCATACCTCCCACACCTGGCACCAGCTCCCACCTCACAGCCTGCATGTCTGCTGTTCTCTGTGTCAGCCACTCCTCCCAGATCTCCTCATGGCTGACTTCTTGTGTGGCTGACCTTCCACAGAGCTGACCTTTGACACAGCTGACCTGTCACATGACTGACCTTTGACACAGTTGACCTTCCTGTGCTTCAGTTGTGGGCTCCCTCAAACCTCATCTCTGCAGAGAGGGCTTCCTGACACCCAAACTAAAAGAGCATCCAGCTTGCTGTCCAGCCCCATTGCCTACTTGGTTTCCTTCTGTGTAGTTTATTGCTCCTTGGAATTCCATTTGTTTTCTGCCTGTCCCTCCAACTAGCACACAAGCTCCATCAGGGCAAGAAACTGATTTCCTTTGCCACAGTGTCCCCTGCTGAGCCTGGCACATGTCTGCCTGAGGTGATGCCCTTAGCAAGCAGTGGGACCCAGGTGGACAGACATCCTGCCCACAGTGTGGGCCCCCTAACCCTGCCTGCCCTTGGCCTTGCAGACTGGCACGGGTTGGAGGAGGCCCCTCTCCTTCATAGTGCTGGTACCTGCAGGTCAGGGAACAGAACCAGGGATGTTTCTGGCGTTGTGAAAATCCACCTTCCACTGTCCATCCTTGGGACTGATTAATTTAAAGCCGAAGAACACTTACCTGGAAATTAGATTCTGTCGGTTGTTATTTCTTTGAATATTTTCCCCTTTTTTTCTGCTTGTGCCTGTTCTTTCTTTTGGGAACTTGCCTTAAGAAGATATCAAAACAGAAACTCTCAAACATACTTTCTGTATACAGTGATACTTTGGTTCATGAATGCTTCTGTTTGCAACAATTTGGTTCATAAACAAAAGCATTGGGCAAAATTTCCCTTCCCTTCACAAACTACACATCAGGTGACAAACACGACCACATTCATCTTCCTCACACAAACACAGCCCTCTTCCCCCAAATCATAAAACAAATTAAGTTCATAAACTGAGCACCACCATAACTTTTAACAGCTTCTTCCCATCTTGTGGTTCCTTGGTGTTACATTTTGGGGACTTTCTTTGGCTTAAACAATCTACCTTATTAATGTGGCCTTTGACATTGAGTTTTCTGTTTGATTTCATAGATGTAACATGTGCTGGTAACTCTTTGGGACCATTCACACACCTACTGGGGAGCCTGCTGTTCCTGACCCTGGGTGGCAAGTTGCCCTCGTCTGTCTCCATTGACCCCCCCACACATGTTCCAACTCCCAGTACCATGTGCTCCTGACACTAGGTGTGTGCCTGCCTCTGGAATCCAGCCTGTGCCTTCCAGGCATGCTATCCACATCCTTCCTTAGTGGTGCAGGGTGACCAGATGCCACTCACGACTGGAGTTCCCATGTACCCAGGCTCTGCCTGCCTTTTTGAGTCTGGCTCCCACTCACTGCTCCTGCCTCAAAGTGTCCCCCCCACTGCTGCCCACCATTGGGCTCAAGGGCTTCCTGTCTGTACTCTGAACTCTCACACCATCCTCTGAGGACACTGAGGATGCTTTCTTTTACTGGTAGCTTCCTGTCCCCAAGGCAGTGGTCCCTGGTCAGTCCTCCTGGCCACCCAGGGGATGCTCAGTGCTGTCTGAGAGCTGCTCTCTGCTCTCTCACCCAAATCCTTGCATTGGGTCGCTTCCTGGATTTAGAAAGAAATCTCTATTGCTGAACCAGAAAAAAAAACAAACCAGAAACAGCAAGCAACATTTCCCAATAATTTGCAAAGTAAGTAATACTAACTTAAGTGTCTCTGAGATATTTGGGTACCAAATGCCAATCCCAGACTAGACTCTCCAGAGGAGAAGGACCGCTCGCCTGGGTTACTTCCCAACAGCTCAGGTGCCACTCCTGCCTGCCCAGAAGATGGTCAAATTCCTCAGACAGTGTTACCTCAGTGATGGGAAGCCTTGTGTTGTCCCTGTAATTAGCCCACCTTCTATTGGAGCAAGTCCAGGAGAGTCTGAGAAGAGGCAACCTCTGGGCATCCAGGCTGGGTCAGTGGGTCCTGACCAGGAGCCCTGGAGATGCACCATCCCAGAATCCATGGAATGGTGAGCCATGCTTCTCTGCTCTTCTCTGAACTGACAGGTCCCTGGAGGATGGTGGCTGTGTCACACTGCTGAGCATCCCCAGGGCATCTTGACCAGCAACCTGTGCCTCTTCTCTTCTTTTGATGAAACTTGATATTACTTTCTGAAATTCAATAATTCATCTATCATTTTTCTAAAGTCCAAGTCAAATGTGATATGCCAGATGTTATTTGAACAATAAGTTATTTGATCAATAAGCACTTAATAGATTGATTGTAAACTGAAAGTAGACAGTTTATTTGATTTTTTGGTTACAATGCAAATATATTTGTTAAGTTCCTTTTCTATTAAAAGTTGATATGCCCTTTGATGAGGCCAAAAATCAATTTATGAATAAAAAGCACAGCAAGGCACAGTCTCTGAGCCAACCAATCACCAGAACCAATATTAGCAGTTTCTGACTGCATAAGGAAGTTAGAGGAAATGCTCTGGTTGGACTAAAACTCATGAATATTAATAGAAGAAATAAATGCAAGATTAGTAGTTAAAAAAACAACAAAAACAGAGCACATATTCAAATCATAATATTGAATAATAATGAATATTTTTCGCAAACTTAGTGTGTGTTTTACATGGTTGAACCTATTTAATCTTTGCATTAACACTATTAAGTATATATTTACTATCTCCATTTTACAAATGAGGCCCAGGGAGGTTAAGTAGCTTGCTCAAAATCACATAGCTGGTACCATCCTTTTCCAAAAATAAGAGCTAGTGGGAAAATAATCAGCCTTGAACAGACCAGCAATGCCAGCCCCATATGCTTATCCTGGCCTTTCCAGCCTACAGAGTGGCCACTGAGCAAGAGAGCAGTGAGGACAGAAATGGCCAGGATGGGCCGAAGGGGCTTGGCTTTTTGAGCTCTGGTTTTCAAAGCTGATTACTATCTGGTGAGGTCTTATTTTTGAGGAAACACTAGAGGATGAAACTGGGCTACAGATCCACACCACCTGGTCCAGAGCTCCTGCTCTAAGCTCTGGGTGCTGAAGTATGGGGCCTCAGCCAGCTGGATGCTGCCCTGCTGCGCTACACTGTGCTCTGTCACACTGCACCTGTCCTAGCCCTGCCGGGCCTGTGCACCAAGACACTCCTGAGAATGAAACTTCTGTTTCTTTTTCTCCAGTCCTCATTTATTCTTCCTTTTCCATCTGCATTGATTCATACCTCAAACTCAGTGTTAAATAGTGTTGACGAGAATGGTCATCTTTGTCCCCAGTGCTTGACTGTGAAGGAAATGTGTCCATTACTTCATCATGAAGAAGCCGCTCACTGCAGATTGTAGGAAAACTCCTTTCCTGAGTGAACGTAACTTACTTCCTGGTCATGTATTAAGCAAATGCTTTTGATTTGCTCTGAATATTAACGTGTGCTGAATTTAGCCAAATGATTTCCTGTACCTATTGAAGGGAACACATTTTTTCTTTCAGTCTTTAATATCTAAAGTAAGATTAATCCTTGAGACTTTTTTCTTGAAATTTACCTTAAAATATGCCTAGATTTGGTTTTCATTTTAACTTTTAAAATGCCTTATTGAAATAGAAATATGGAAAAGTTTGCAGTAATTCCCACAATACCTATGAATGTTCAGAAAGTATATCAATCCTCATTCTCAGCACTCATACAGGGAAAGGAAACATTGCTTGCTCCCCAGAAAAGTCCCATAGACTTTCCAATTATTGTGTCCCTCCTCCAAGGGTGGTCACTATCCTAATTTTAAAGAGCCTTAGTCAGTTTATCTCCCTTCCTACTCCACATGCACTGGATGAAGCCAGAGGTCCTCTTTGTTTTGCTTATCTGCAAAGGGCATTGAAATTGCTGGCAGGAAGATCACTCACTCGTGTTGCTGTATAGTCTTCCTTTGTGTGGACACAACTTACCTTTCCATTCTAGGTTTTGCAGACTGTAGATGAAGTTTTAGGCTTGGAGTTCTTACAAATAATGTTATTTTTAACAATCAAGTATACAGCCTGATCTTTTTTTGAAGGAGTTTGTTGGAAGAATGATCTTTCTTTTAGTATAGATTAAAATTTTCTAATGATTTTCTGTTCATTAATTTTTTCTACTTTTCTACTTTTGGCTGATTTTGTTATTTTGTATATTTATATATTTTCATATGTTTTTGAGTAAAGTTGTTCATAATATTTACATACAATAATTTTTGACTACATCTATAAATTCTTAATTTTAGTCTAGATAATGTGGATTTAGGTTCTTTTATTCTTTCTCTGGCTGTTATTTGTTTTGTTTTTCTGTTTAAATTTTATTGACATTCATCTTTATAATTTCCACCACTTTCTTTAGATTTATGCTGTGGCTTGTATCTAGATGTCCCTCCAAAGCCTCATGCGCTCATAGGTGGGGCTTTTTGGAGCTGGTTGGATCTAGGACTTGTGATGCTGGGATTAAGGTTGTGATTACTAAAGTAGTCCACTGACTGGTTTAGCACAATTGTAGATGTGAATATGGGAAGCCCCACTCTGGGTGTGAGTGATATCACTCAAAAGGCTTGGAGCCTGGGTGGGATAAAAGGAAAAGGGAAGCTTGCTGCTTGGGCTTCCAGTTTCTTGTCTACCTTGCCAAGGATGTTTCTTCTCTGCTATGCCTCTCTGCCATGCCACCCTGCCTTAAAGTCAGCCAACTATCTACTGAAACCTCTACACACTGTGAGACAAATAAACCTTTCCTCCTTTAACTTGTTGATGTTGGGTATTTTGTCCAGGCAATGAGGAAGCAACTAAGACAGTATACAGTGCCTTTAATACTTTGCTTAACTCTTTAGCTCATTCATTTTCAGCCTTTCATGTGTGATTTTAAAAAATGTAAGTAATGATCAACACTTCCAGTACTGCTTTCAATCCATACCACATACTTTGCCATGCTAGGATTTCGTTCACAGTCCTGGCCATGTTGTATGTCTGTCATGGTTCCCTCATTGACTAGCAATTATTATGCTCTGAGATTGACAGTGACCTGTGTAAACCTCAGCTTTGTCTTACTGGGAACATACTTGTCCCTGTGACTATACTGCAACCAAGGAAACGTGATTAGATTCGATGTGCATGACCAGCTGACTTGGTCCCTGAAAAACTCCCATCTTTGCTCTTCTGTGCCCTTTGAGCTTGATGCAGAGGAAGCCCAACAGAGAATATGACCTGCTCTCAGTCAGGAGCATCCCTCTGTGACTGTACCCAAAGAGGGCAGAAGGTCCTGCATGTTTGGGCCACTAACCATGAGTCACTTATTTGTCTCAACAGCTAGAGATGCCATAGCTGACATAGTTGCATAGCATTGTGCTTTGTTAGTTTTATAGCAATTCACTTATCGGAAATTTTTTCTAATTTAATTGTTTTACAGTCAGGATATTTTATGTTTGACATCAATTCTTTGACTTTGCTGAAACGTATTTGTGGCTTCAGTGGTAGAGTATTTTTATAAATGTTTCATGAGAGATTTAAAACTATGTATTTTGTATATTTCCTTAATCATATCTTTGTGATCAAGTCTGTTAATTATGCCACTTAACTATTCTGTGACCTCAGTAACTTTGGGCTGCTTGATTACCCTAGGAAGATTTGCTTAATTTCTTTCTACCTTAATTATACAATTGCTTATTTCTTTTTTTAATCATCAAACCCACAGAAGCAAAAAGTAAGGTGGCAGTTGCTAGAGGCTGGAGGGTGGAGGAAATGGAAAGATGTTAGTCAAAGAGTAGATATTTTCAGCCCTAAGACAAACAAGTCTTGGGGATCTGAGGAATGGCGTGGGTGGCACTGGACATGCCCCTTAGTAAAGGTCATTGTGCAAGTACTCACATGCGTCAAATCATCATACTGTACACCTGGAATATATATAATGTTTAACGCTTCAAAATAAAAAAATTTTGCTAAAAATAATATTTGGGTTAAATCTGGACTGAGAGATTTTGAGATTAAATTGTTAGATACATTTATTTTTGTGATTGTTTTATTTTCGTAACATTAAGTATCTTTCCTTTATAGGCCTATTAGTGTTTTTGTTTCAGAATCTATTTCCTCTGATCTTCTCACTGTCAGGTTGGTACATCTTTTTCCATTTCACTATTTTGAAGCTTTCTCTGTCATTCTGCCCTAGGTTCATATATTATTTTTAAATAGCATATTCTATATTGTATTTCTTTCCATCTGATCTGGAGACCTGTGTCTTTTAAATTCAATCTGTTTATCCTTACTACGTTTGCTAGCATAGTTAAGTTGATTTTTT
>RJWT010023815.1:0-16686 GCA_004365215.1 Cuniculus paca | reverse complement strand
GCGGGCAGGAAGGGGCTGCAGTCTGGCTGTTCCCAGTCCAGCGGCAGCCCATGCATGGTGCTGATTCGCAGACTGGGCTTGTTTCTTGTGTTGCTGTGTCTTTTAATCAAAGAGTTATAACTTAAAGAGTGCTACTTTCTGATATTAATAAAATATGAGGTAATGGAGACTTAGAATATATATTCAATATCTTTGCATTAGCCGCAAACTATATAATCGCTATGTTCAGGAGATGGTATCTGTTGTTTTTCTTTCGTTTATAGTCCATGCTCATCACAATTTATACAAAGTGGTATACGTATTACTCAATAAAAATAGTTGACGAGATCACTAGGGAAGACCAATTCTGAAAAGCAAAGTCTCAGGCAATGGGAGAGCAAGGTGACAGAATAATAAAAATCAGAGTCAGGTGTGCAATCATAGCACTGGGGAAAGAAGGCTGCTTCAAGTCAATATAGGTAAAACAAGAATCATGAAACAGAACTGTGAGAGAAGCAGACAGTATTTTAGCAAAATCAGGAGAAAATGGAAGGAGACTTTCTCTATTATTAATTAGCTCTACGGTTTCAACACTCTTTTAATCATCGATTAACCATTGAGCAAAATAAGCAAGTACACCCATGGATATAGGGTTGCTAATGAGTTTCTATGATCCTAGCAGTCATAATCATAAATCTTTCACTGTGTGCCTTAACTTTGGTCTAGTTTTTTGGTATTGTCTTTATCTATCATGCTTTACTTTATCTGGAATTATAAAACATTTTCTTGAGCATGGTGACTGACTGAAGTTTAAACGTTTGATTTGAAGCTGTCATCAGATACCAGTTTTTTTTCCTTATCTCATGGATTGAAAGTTTTGCTTTTGCTTGATGTAAATGCAGCTCCTATAAAGGTTCCTTAAACTATTTATTTTAAGCAGTGAAAGTTTTACCAAGTACCTATACTCGATAGTGTAGAGGGGATCTGTTGGTCTGAATCCAGCCTTCCACTTACTCATTAATTTACCTAGTGTGTTCTGAAAACCTCCCACTTGGCAGGCACTGTGCTGACACAGGGCGTGCAAGGTGAAAATGATTCAGTCCTACTCTCCTCTTAGTGTGCAACAGTCAATAGATCAAAGTAATAAGAGGCAATCTCAATGTAATGTATTGCAATACTATGTTAATCAATTCCCAGTACCATGATTCAGTTTATGTATAGTAGTGATATTGACTGAAATGTTTTCTTTCCACCAGACAAAGTTGATTTTACAGTAACTCAGAATGTGAAAGTTAAAATTTTTTAATTGAGAAAACACAGAACCTAAACTATACACACTAGGCCACAATTATTTACAAACATATACATTTCAGCTTTTCTGTTTGGAGCAGCAGTTCTCAAGACTTAATTGTTTAATTCCATCTTTTGTCATATGTATGCATCCTCCTTGCAACCAAAGATAATTATCTATGAGTACACAAAGCTAAAACTTGGACTAGGACTGCCTGAAACCACTGTAGAAGTATTGAAAGTACAATACAAGAAGAAATGAGGTTGGTTTGTTTAGAATAAACATTGAGATCTCTTCCAAAACAACATGAATCATTAGCTATACCAAGATCTGTGACAACTTGTCTGTTAAGCCTTATTTAACCTCTGTTGAAAAGAACAGCTCAGAATTTTCTATCTTTAAACTAGACATAGGTTAGTGGGGGCGGAAGGGGAGATGAATATTTTTTACATCTCTGGGAAACTTGCATTTGTATTTATATCTATTTCTTTATCTAACATCTACTTTATCCAAATACACAAAAGTTTGGGGTAGAAATAAAAGGCAAGTGTGAAATTTTAAATTGTCCAAAATGTTTTTCATTTATCATGAAAATGCAGGTGAGCCTGCCTCTGACGGAATGAGGAAAGTGAGGCTCAGAGACATTCTGTGTCCTGCCCAATAGCACATAACTGTTTAGGGACACAGTGAAGAATGTGCCACTGTGGTTTTTCAAACGGTCTTAAGGAAGCCTGCATCAGGAAACCTTGGGCCTAGATTCAGGGCTGTCGTTCATCTACACCTTAGTATCAGTAAGTGTCCAGTCATGAAAATAAAACTAATAACTGAAATTAAATGTACAAAATTTAATATAGAAAATTATCTGCAGGGTTAGAAGAGTTTGAAAGAGCAACTTGGGAAAACTGAGGAAGCGCCAAGATATGCAAACCCAGGAAGTCACCATTACCCATAGAGCTACAGGGGAAAAGAGAGAAGCTGAGGCCACGTAATGGAAGTGGAAAGTGGAAACCTTGTAGGAGGGATATTTCATGGGGGACTGAAAACGTGACCCCTGAAGACACATCTAGAAGGTAAAGTGGTCAGAAGACCTTGAGTTTTTTTCCTGCAGTAACCTACAAGATGAGCTCTGGGGAAGACATGCTGGGAAACAGAGTGGGAGGCCATTCCTCTGGGAAAACAGAGCATAGAAAAAAGAAGTCAGCGAACAGCCTGAAGAAAATGATCAGCTTTCCTTTTTCACTGTGTATCTCTAGTTTCATCTCATGTGTTTTTCCACTTAGTGATGTTTTACTTGAAGGAGAAATTTTATAATTCAAAAGACAAATTTTTGAAACGCACTATACTAGACCAACACTCGTTTAAAATAGACATTCTATGTTTTTCATTAGTTTAGTGTTTTCTTTTTTTATGAAGTAGTGTGTTTCTTCTTGAAAGGTTAGAAAATATTTCTATTTTAAAAATGAAGAAATCAAATCTTAGAATAATTGTGAGATTTCCCCAAGTAAGAAATGGTTCAGTAGCTAGGACCAAAAGTTTGGGTCTTGGTCTTCAACTTAGGGATCAAGAGCCATAGTTCCCAAATTAGTGCTGAAATATTGTGGGGTACCACAGCAGGTGTATGGGGACATAATTACATACATTCAGATTTCAAGGGAAATGTAATAATATTTTTTAACTACGTGAGCTACTAACAGTTTCAATGTTAGATTTCTCTATCCCATCTGATCGTGTCATATCCTTATTCAGCTAGGTTTTATGTGACAAAAAACAGGGACTTCACAGACACCATTTAGGAGCAAAGAGTGACAGAGGCAGAGTTTTATAGGCAATGAATTGTGAGGTTTTAAGTACATACAAGTAATTAGACTTAACTATTTAATAAAAGAACTGTGAAGCATTTCTTCCTGTTGAAGGTTTGTTGTGAAAATGTTATTGTGACATTAAGAAGGTTGTAAACTGAGAAAGCATCTCTGTTCTGGGGACATTACCCCATTAGAACCAGAAGTAAGAACCTGATAAAACTGAGATCAGAGTAAGGCTATTGGAGGGAGAAGAACTCACGTCTTTGGGTTGTTCTCCCAGAACCCTACATCACCTTTGCTTTTATCTGGAGGAATAACCATGGGCTACAGTGAAGATAATCTGACGTCTAGTTTAACAACTTGAAAGTCAAGATCATTTTTATAAAGAAAAGAAAGATCTTGGCATCCTTAGACCACTCTTAACCTGTCCTCAGATCAGGAAGTGAACAATCTGGTAGATAACTTGCCGGATTATCAAACTCCCAGAGACCACTGGGAGATCATCATGGCATATCATCTCTAACACCTCCTATCAATGCTTGCTGTTATCTCAGCCTTGTGATGTGCTCCTCGGGAAGCCGAATTCTGGCAGTAAGCTTATTATCTCTTTAATTGTCATTCTGATATTGGATTTTTCCCCTGTTTCAAAAATCTAATTCTTAAAATAATTTTTATATCTTGAACACTTCCTCCTTATCTTTGTATAGACCTCTAAAACGTGTCTTTTAATGAAAACTACACCTGACAATAAATACTCTAAGAGGCATAGACATTTTAAAAGATCAAAGAAAACATGGATTGAAATTTGTAAGTGATGTTATTTTAAACAAAAATGGGTGTAACTGACATCCTGTGACATTATGGAGTGTTACGATATTTTGTACATTAGGAGCTAGAGAAATAAAAGTCAAGATAAAAAGATGAGGGACAGAAATTTGAAAAAGTCAATTTCAATATTCTATAAAACAGTTCTCTTATAAATTAGGACCAAATTAGAGTCAGTATACTTTCAAAAAAACTCTCACTTTTAAATTTTTGCGATGTATATCACAGGTGCTGTAACTTCATTATGTATAAAAGCTCTCAATCCAGGTTATTCCAGGGAAATAATTCCTGGAAATTAAAAAAATATATATATATATCTTATCTCAGAATACTTATCTCAGCCTTACCTCAGAATTACTGAATTTCTAGGACTAGAGCTCTCAAATCCTTCTGTAAAACCACAACTGATGTGCAGCCATTGAGTTTAGACATTATTGAATAGATGTGTTCTGGTTTAGAGCTGTAGCTCAGCAGTACCTGAGAACTTGTTAGACAAAATCTTAGGACAACCCCGGACTAACTACATCAGCATCTGCAGTTCAACAAGACTCTTAGTGTCTGAATTCACATTCGAAGAGCATCAGTCTAGGACAGAAAGTCCAGACCAAGATCCAGGTCACATACATGCTGCCTTTCTGCCACTTAGGCAAGTCGTATTTTTCTGTGAGTTTATTTCTACAGCTAAAGAAACAGATATAATTATACATACCCAACTTAGTCCAGGACATAAAATGGATTATGGAAAATAGGTGAAAGTACTTCAAAAGATGAAAACTGCCTTGTTTGTATAAATTCTTCCTCTAATGTGGTCAGTAGAACCAAGATTTGTAGAACTACTTGGCTATTCAGTTTATTCTGTCTCTATATTTTGAGCTGCCTCCTTGATCACTGCATGATCACTCCTTCACTCCCTGCTCACATGTATTTAGCCTTCTACTACAAATTCCCAAAGGTGGCATCAAACTACTCTTTCTCAGAACTTTTAAGTAATTGGGAAGTAAGAGGGTAGAAGAATTAGTACCCCTAGAAAGTCTGGTAATATACTGTATACACTAATACAAATGCCTATTTGGAACTTCATAATTTCAACAAGGCCAATATGACATTATGAGTCTCAGTTTCTCTCTGGTGGTGCTTCAATGCTTTATTTACATTTTCTTGGTTAATGAGTGATCTCGTAATGAGCTAGTCGGTGCCACTGAGATGAACTTGATGCTAGATCCCTATCATTAATATCTGGGTAAAGACAAACCAGAAGAGGATAATCTTTAGGGATCTCCTGGGCTCTGTTCTCTCACCACTTTTGCTCCATTCCTGACACGCAATGTTGTTTGGGACTTGCTGCTTTTATGTTATACTTTACTCCTGCACCACTCATTGTCTACCAAATTCCTCCTACCCGACCCCTTACCTATAAGATGTCTCTCTGGATGAGGCTTATCACTCCTTGACACAAGTCTGATTTCACCTCTAACTCTGCCTCTTATATCCTACTCCTGAGCCAGCTCTGTTCTGCCTCTTCTATGGCGTGTATGTGTGTGTGTGTGTGTGTATATTAGAGATTGTACTTGATGCTCAGTCATGTATTTCTCAGTATCCTGTTGGGCCAAATAAAAATTCTAATACAGTTTATTTTTTACTGCTTCTCTCTTACTCTTCATTTTCTTTTTTGGATTTATTTCACATGAAGCTGTGTAATATATTCGTTGCTTTTCATACCCTTAGTTTATTCATGCTGTAGTTACTTCTTCCTTCAGATCATTCTTAGTGTTTTTTATTCTATTTGGTTCAATTATCATCTTTTGTGCTTAGATTCCTTGTGTATCTCTTTAACATGATGTCTGTCTCTAATTTAAGGTTGTGTATTCTCTGGTGAGTTGTTGCTAAGGGCAGACCTTAGAATAGTAAAACATTTTAATCTCACCATTCACATGTTTTTCATTCTTGTTTCCTGGATGGTAGGGATATTACTTAGTTTGTTGAAAAACATTGTCATCCTGGAGTTATCTTACCAGGAAACAAAACCAACCCAGGCTTCACAATATTTCTTTGACAATTTCTTGTTGAAAAAGAGGTACAACCGGTGAGCCAATAATTTAACAAGACTATGGTCAACTGTAAAAATCAATATTCTTTATACATGTTTATAGTTTGTATTATATATAAGGTACATATGTGGCACTTCTAGCAGATATTTTATTTTCATAGCTACGAACTCAGATTATGGATTACAAATCTTCCTATTTAGTTGCATACCCACAAGTTGGAAGCAACCAGTAGTTGTCATCTTAGAGTTCAAAGGGTAGAGTATTATTTCAACTTATTTTGTTTGCAAACTTTCATGAGCTCCATCTTGTCCAAGTCTTCTTAGTGTTTAGTGGGAGTGGAAAATTGAATCATCAATCTTGACGAGGTGTCTAGTATTGACAGATTTCAGAGCAATCAAATTAAAATAAATGTATGAAAGGACTTTTACTTGGGCTTCCTCTGAAAGTATAAGTAGTTTTTGATGGAAACTCTGCAGTATTTCCAGTCATATCCCAATAAAAAGACATGTGCCAAGTAGTCACGGTCTGAAATTCTTACTGTCGATAGCTTTGCAGTCTGGCCTTTGTAGCTACAGAGATTTCTTTCTGTTTTTAATTTGACCTTTGACTAGATTAGAGCATCTTATCTCAGTGATTTCTGGCTCCTGGTATTCAGAAATCTAGGATAGCCCCACGCCTGGTATTGAACAAGGGTAACTGTAACCCATGGAATATTGTGGAAAAAATGGAATGTGATGGCTTACACTAGATGATCAAAGGCAGTGTAGTTTTACTTCACTTTCTTGATTCACTTGAATTTGGCAGAGTCAGCTGCCATGTTGTAAAGACAATCAAGAAGCTGCGTGGAGTAATCCATATGACATAGGACCTGAAACTTACTGACTGGGAAGAACTGAGGCCCCCTGAACACAGGAGTGACAGTGAACCACCCTGTGAACAGCTCCTCTTAACTCCCTCTAAGTCCTTAGACAACTACACTCTGACTGACATCCATCTAATGAGAGAACCTGTGTCAGAACCATTCAGCAAAGCCACCCTTGACTTTCTGGCCCATGGAAACAGCCAGTAATTCTAAGCAGTCATGTTTTAGAGTAATTTGTCACGTGGCAATATATAACTAATGCATAGATACTATTATTTTCAGTGGGCAGTTCCCTGATCTGAGTGATATTAAACAAATACAAGCCCTACATCATACTTCTAAAGAAATTAGAATTATTCTTACCTACTGTATTTGTATTTCTATACATTTCAAATACAATCACTTTTGTTTCACTTCATATGTCAATGTAATTTATGTTTAAAATGTAAAGTGGTGATAAACATTGCTAAAAGAGGTATTTAAAATCACAAATACAGAAATAAGTATTTGAAGATCATCAATATAAAAACGAAGCATTTTTATTTCTAAATAATAAAGAAGTTAGCAATCTTCATTCAGATTAGCAATTTTTCAATAAATATTAAAGAAACTAAGGTAACGCAATTTAAAGTGTCAGTTGTCAATATTTTCTAGTTCTGTGTAAAATTAACCAGACATATAAAGCATATTTTTCCTGCAATTGAGATTTTATTGTCCCGGGCCCATGGTTAATGCAAGGTTGCAATGCTTAAGGCTATAGTTTTGTAAAGGAAATCACAAGATGGTCTGGGAATAATTGCCACAAAGTCTCAGGTTGAAAGATAGCTAATATCTTTTGACATTCCTATCAAAATTTATTCTCAGGAGGAAAAATTTCAATTATTTCTTCAATTATGAAATCAATATTAGAGGGAACATTATAGATTTAATTTTGTTGTATAACAAGCAACATTTATACCTCTGTATCTGTTCTTACTTTAGGAAAAAATAACTTAGAGTCTCAAAGCTTTTCTGAGTCCATCTCTTTAAAAGGAAGTGGCCATATCCATAAGACAAGAGGAATTTAAATTCGCAGTTTTCTTTGGTTTTAAGCGTGTCTCTAACATGTCTCTCCACTCTCATCCACAAAATCAATCACTCTGAATCTCATTTCATTGTTTTTATGACATTATGAAAATTAAAACAAATTGGGGCAAATTGGATATGGTTATTGTTGCAGAAAGACCCTGGACATTTCCAGGGCATCACATAGTGACCCTGAACACAGTCTTGGGGGTGGTTTTCTGGTCTTAGACCTCTCTAAACTGACATCCATGGGGTCCAAGGGGATGCTTTTACACGTTAATCTGTAATGCTTAAGTTGGTGTAAGAATTTTTTTAAAATAACCTGAAAGGAGAATAATTATCAACTTTAACTCAATGCATGACATTGTTGACAAAATATGCCGTGTCCTTTGTCCCACTAAAGATGTAATCTTTCCACCAGGCTTACCCTTGAATCAAAGTGGAGAACTGTACTCTGTCCATGCTCTTGCTGAGGGATTTCTCCTCATACCTACAACCCTGCCTTGAAATAATTCAAAAGAGCATTGTCAACTTTTACCTGGAGAATTTACTGGAGAGATTGGAGGGGACTAAGACTCAGAGATGGCTCCTGTGATTCATTCCTTGTCAGAAGCCTCCCCTGAAAAAGAGCAAAACATATTAATGTGAAAGAAACGGGGTGAAGAGTGTCTGATTTTAGAATAAAAACAAGATATTATTCTTTCCCCAAATATTTATTGCACATAATACACACGTGCAGCTCATGCCGCAGAGAAATTTTAAGATTTAAGTAGAAGTTTCAACTCCTGAACTAATGCATAGATACTGATAAAAATGCAGAATATTAAGGCATGTTTTTGTTTATTTCTTCAGAGGAACCCTCAGCCTTTACTGTAAAATTACTTCTAGAAAGAGATCATGCTATTAATAGGTAAAGTCAATGCCAGGGCTTCCAGTTATTGGAAGGAATTAATCTAGGTGATTTCTGTTTCAACATATGAATTTGTAGTTGTTTGAATAGGGATGCAACTAAATGATTTTATCAAGCCCTTGAAAATCCACTTTATTGTTCTGCTTTTATGCAGAACAACATTGGTGTTGAACAGAGAAACAGTGAACAGTAACTTCAGCTAGTCTAAATCTAAAGATCAGTTTTCCACAGACACATAAAATTAGAAGAGAGTAGACACTATACTAGCCTATAGTGAGGTCTGTGTGTGCTCTGTCGGCTTCCGTTACTACATCCTGTCTGCAAACCAGGTGCATAAAACATTGCAAGGAAGTGAAGTCTGGTTGCCAATAATTAATGGAGTTATTTGGTGAATGAAAGTCAAAGCAGTAATAATATATTATCCTGGAGATTGTTAGAAAAGTTTTCCTGAAGTTAAAAAGGACTTAAAAATGAAAGCTTACAATATCAGTGAACAAGAATACTTTTATACTCATTAAAATTCAATGCCCAAGAACTCCTGCTTAAAGAAGGGAGAGATAAAAGATTTTTGTAGGGTGAAAGAAATGTTATCTATGAAGCAAATGAATCAAAGCTACTCAAGTTGATGAACTGTGATAATAATGGTCCACTAAGTGTCTTACTGTGCTTGAGGGCTAAAATTAAGGTTCTATCACATCTCTAAATATATACACTCTTTATAAGTTTGGTTCATGATTGGTACTGGAATCCATCCTTCATATTCTCTCATATTTGAACTAATTTTATCTAAATGCAATCATAATTTGAATAATGATTTATGATGGAGACATGGGTACTTATTTGGAAAAAATGGAAAGGTGAAATATTAGGAATCATTTGTAACAGATTATGTGATTACTTATACTGAGTAACGATGAATAAATCTTTTGTTCATATAAATGAGAACATGTTAAAAACGAATCAAAGTTTTTAGAAGAGTTACATACCACATATTTATATTTAAAAAATCTAAGCATATTTTGTAATAAATGAACCAAAATATGTTGAAGGTTTACAATCCTATTGATGTCAGAGAGTCATCCTGTTTGGATCCAAAGTCAAATTGTTTAATAGGAAGTGAAAACCAAAACAGAACCATGACTCAGAAAAAATATTCCTTTTACTGATTAGAAAACATTCCCCTACTGATTAGAAAACTGGCACCTTTTTCTATGCCTTAAATACTTGGTCCAATTTTCAGTTGTTTAAGACAAGAACTGTTTATAATGATTCAGCAAAAGCCTCTTGGCACTTACTAGATATTTAACAGTGGTTGTAACAGGGTCATCTGGACATCTCATAAATTTAGATGGCTTGCCTAAGGTGCCAGAACCTGTTGTTAACCCAGTTAGAAGTTTATTGTTCTGAAGGGAGCTATCATAAAAAAGTGAAACACCTCAAACTTTTCTTAGGGAGGTGTGGGTGCCAGATTACTATATAGTTTGAAAGTCTAGACTTTTACATAGATACAATAGCAAGTAATTGATGATAATTTGTAATTCTCAGATTATAAATGTTGCCTCTTTTTTTTTTTTGCATTAAAGTAGTGAACTGACTGTTAACAACCACTGTTAAATTCTTATCATCTTCTTTTGAAATCTGTTGCTAGTGTTGCCATTTTGCCTTTGTTGTTGTCTTTGATAGTTTGCTTGCTTGATTTTTCTGTTCTTCTTCTTTTTAAAATAAAAAAAGAAAGTAAAATGAAATATTGGAGAAAATAGTATTGAGGGGGAAATCCTCATCAACTTAGATTTCTATGTCCAGTGAAATAATCTCTTGGTAGCAAAGTATCATAAATTGATGTTCAAGTTTGACAATGACTGGCTAGAAAAAGATGGATTCTATTGAAACAGTATGTGTAACTATTCTTATAAATAGTTTCAATAATGTTTTTAATTTAAATTTATTCAAAAATGACTCTATTTTCCTTAGCTCGAGTTTTCTCTCTCTTCTTTCTTAAAACCTCTAACATAATAGAAAGACAAAGAGAAATAATGCGTAAAGAGCAGGATGACCCTACATTGAGAGTAATGTTTCTTGTATTCTTTCACTGTGTGTGTATATATACATATGAGAGAGAGAGAGAGAGAGAGAAACAGAGACAGAGATCAGCATAACAGTGATAGCAACATATCTTCTATGTGAAGGAAATTAATAAGCTAAGAAAAAGAATTTTCAATTAAGTGTAACTGTAGAGTTTATCCCTTTAATGGTACTTGAATGATAGACGTTGTTACCTTTCTTTAATCATTCTGCCATTCTGTGTGTGTCTCTCCTCTGACTGTGGACTATTGAGTTGTCTTGGATAAGTGTGTAGTAAAGATTTATCCCATAATAATTCTCATAAAATTTCTTGAAGTTTGTTGAAACTATCATATACTGTACTTATGAAGACTTCCATGAGCATATAGTTAACCTGAAAAGAAATTTTGTTTTGAACGTGAATTGTGGTACTTTTTGAGAGGCTTCTGCTTGTTTTAACAAGAGCACTTGTTTAGAAAGGCTTCTTCATACTGGCTGATATATGATGGATAGTTTATTTATTGCTAAGAAGATATCAAGAGATTACTCACAAAGTATTTCTAGAGAGTTGCACATTGAAAAGTAAACTCACAAAAGGGGATACATTGTCATTTTATCTGAATATAGTTTTTGCACGTGTTTGTTTTCATTTAAAAAACAAAAATGTCATTTGATTTTCAAGGGACCGTAAGTAAAAAGGTTACTAATCAGTCATCTAGCATTATTTCTTAGTTTTGTTATTTCTTGTACTCTTTGATTATATTTTCTCCCTGTAAAGTTGAAGGATTATACAAGTCATTGGATTTATGTACTTTCACGTTTGCAACTGATTTTTTCATTTTCCTTTTGAAAGAGGGGCTGAAGAGACAAAAAGATTGAGCTCATAATTTCATAAAACTTTCTTTGACTACTACTTTATCTTAACCATGGAAAACAAAAGTCCTGGACAGGCTGATAAGCTAGAGAAGTGTTAAGAATTTGGACTCTTTTAACGTGAGTAGTACAGTACTAGAGCAAACCCAGTTTTCCTTGAAGCCTTAATTCAGATGAAACTTCTTTCTTCCATCACTCAGAGGCTCTGGACAGTATAAAGGATTCGAAATATCTAGGAAATTTGGTCACCTGCTTATTCTTTTTGCAAAGGACTAAATAACGTATTATGATTTCAGACTAAGTCTTTTCAAAGGACACATACTTCCACACACATGTGAACCATATACAATCATGTGTCACTTCTAAAAGACTATATTCAGCAAAAAGTGTTGTTAGATGACATCATTCTTGTGCACCTTTGAGAACACTATGGCTAATCAGCTAACACTGTAGGTCTACATGCATCAGACCATTCTGATCGTTGTTCTGCTTCTGCTGTCCATTGCAGTAAGTGCATGCTCCTGCCTTTGGCAGTTCAGTGCTACCACTTGAACCCTGCCACTCCAGCATGCAATCAAATCTGTTAGCCTGAAGTTTCCAAATTAAGTAACCTCCGTCCCCACTGTAAGGTCTGGCATACCAAGAAAAACAATGATAGGGCTCTTCAGGGATGCTAGTGCTCCCCTCATGAATCTGTTTCTCAAGGGGTTAATGAAGGGTACATTTTCTGGGCCATCCCAGTGCAGCAGGTTAGGTTTGATATGACAAATCCACGCCGGCATTCCCACTTCCCTAAGCCTCTGACTCCCCTCAATGATAGTAAACCATGGACTATCAGGCATCTGTAACTCATTCACAATGGGCCATGTTTTGGCACATAATTCTGCCAATCAGCCAAATGAACTGTTAACACCTTTCTTTACCTCATGAGCTGCAACATTAAATTCAGAGTCTCTGCTTAACAGGCACATTTTGACCAACAACCTGATTCAGGTGCATGTTTTTGCCATCGTTATCCCACACTCATAAAATCCATTTGCACACTTGCTCATCAGGCCTCTGCTGATAACTGTTAGAAAACTCAAGATGCTTTTTGGGAGAATAGCAGACCTACTCATGTATCACATTACGTACCTTACTCTTAGAGGCATTCTGCGATTAGAGCCTGGTTATGGGCCTAGAGGCAAAAATGGGTGGTGAGGGTGGGTCCTTAGGAGTGCTGGTATTATCCCGCTTGGCCAACACAGGATTATCTTCCTAAGGTACACTAAGAGGGCACAACACCACAAAGGTGGGGGTTTGGGTGTGTTTATTCTTCCTCCGGGAAAATAATCTCATTGGAAACTAGGAGGGCAATATTCTCATGCGCATCAGGATCCTCCCAGACATCTCCATCCCAGTTTACTGGATGCCATTCTTTTCCAATCTGTACCCTCACCTTACTTCAGATACCCTTTGAGGTTGAGCATTAAACTCAGCTGTGTTTCAGTCAATGGAATTATGAGGGTCTGTGTTTGGGTTTCTCAGCTTGGCAGCTAAACGAAAGGAGATTCTCTTTCCGGACGCATAAACTTTTTGTCAATTTAGTATTACATTGGCTCTTGGTTTGTCATAGATGGCTTTATCAGACTGAGATAAAGACCTTCTATTCCAATTTTCTATAGGGTTTTATCGTGAATGGGTATCAGACTTGGTCAAATGCTGTTTGTGCATCTATTGAGAGGATCATGTGATTTTTGTCTTTGGTTCTGCTAATATGGTGTATTATATTTATTGATGTTGAACTATCCCTGCATTCCTGTGATAAATTCTACTTGGTCATGGTGTATAATCTTCTTGGTAATGTGCTGCATTCTGTTTGCCAGTATCGTATTGAGGATTTTTGCACCTGTGTCCATTAGGGAGACTGGCCTGCAGTTCTTTCTTGGTTGGTGTTGTGGTTTGTTTAAATGTCCCCCCAAAGCCTCATGCAGTCACAGAGGCAGCTGAATCTAGCGTTTGTGATTGGTTCATTGTATAGCTTTGGGATTGGTGGTTTGAGTGCTGTACCCTCCCAGGGGCAGGGAGCTGGCACACAATATAAGGGAGGAAAAGAGGGGTGCTTTTCCCTTTTTTGCCCTTTTCACTCTTGTCACTTGCAGTCACCATGAACAGTTCCCCCATGCTGTGCCACCCAGCCTTGGAGCCAGCTGAGTATGGACTGAAACCTCCAAAAATTGTAAGCTAAATAAGTCTTTCCTTCCCTAATTTTGGGTGTCAGGTATTTTGTCTCAGCAAGTAGAGAAAAGTAACAGACAGTTGGGTCCTTCTCTGGTTTTGGTGTCAGGGTATTGCTTGATCCAGGAATAAATTTGAGAATATTGCTTCCCTTTCAATTTCATTAGAGAGTTTGAGAAATAGCAGCATTAGTTCTTCTGTAAATTTTTTGTAGAATTCAGCCATGAATCTATCAGGACCTGTGCTTTTCTTTGTTGGTGGTTTTTTAATTACATCTTCAATTTCATTGACTGATATTGAGTTGTTTAGAACTTTTCTATCTTCTTGATTCAGTTTTGTAAATTCATATGTGTCTAGGAATCTGTCCATTTCTTTGATTTCCATCTTATTAGAGTATAGGTTCTCAAAGTAGGTATTGATGATCTGGATTTCCATAGTATATGTTCTGATTTCACCCTTTCCATTCCTAATGATGAATCAAGAGCCAACACCATAATAAATGGCCAAAAACTGAAAGCTTTCCCTCTAAAATCAGAAACAACACAAATATGTCCACTATCACTATTCCTTGTTTTATATAGTTCTAGAAGTATTAACCAGAAAATTTAGAGAAGAAAAAAAAAGGAACAAGGATAGGAAAAGAAGTTAAATTATTATTATTTGCAGATGACATGGTACTCTACATAGAAGATTCCCAAAACTCCACCAAGACATGCAGATTTAATAACTGAATTCAGTAGTGTGGCAGAACAAAAAGTTAACACTTAAAAATCAGTAGCATTCCTATACACTAACAACAAATGCACTGAGAGAGAAATCAGGGAAGCAACACTTTTCACAATAACAGCAAGAAAAATGAAATACTTAGGAATCAGTATAGCAAAGGAAGCAAAAGATCTATACATTGAATATTATAGTACTCTGAAAAAGGAGATTCAAGAGGATTACAGAAAAAGGAAAGATATCCCTTGCTCATGGGCAGAAAGAACCAAAGTAGTGAAAATGGTCATACTCCCAAAATTATAATACAGATTTAATGCAATTCCAATCAATATACCATTAGCATACCTCACACAACTAGAGAAAACATTTGTAAAACTCATTTGGAACCAATGAGGTCAGAAGAGACCTAGAATAGCAAAAACAGGCTTTGGCAACAAAAGCAAGATGAGGCATCACAATCCCCAACTTGAAATTATGCTACAAAGTTACTGTGATAAAAACACATGGTACTGGCGAAAACCAGACCCGAGGATCAAGAGAACAAATTAGAAGACACATGAACAACCCCAAGCATATTCATCCAGTTTATTTTTGACAAAAAGTCAAGTTCATGCACTGGAAGAAAGATAACCTCTTTAAAAATTGGTGCTAGAAAACCTGGCTTTCCTTATACCAAAGACTAAAACAAGACCCATATCTCTCACCTTGCACTAAACTAAAATCAAAATGTAGCAAAGATCTAAATATTAAAATAGAAACACTAAATCTGATGGAATAGGTACTACTCTTAAAGCATAGGTGTAGGCAAAGATTTCATGAACAAAACTTTATCTCACGAGATATCCTACAAAGAATAAACAACTGGGATCTTATCCTATTAAAAAGCTTTTACACAGCAAAAGAAATTACCAAAGGATTGAAAAGACTACCCACAGACTGGGAAAAAAATTTAGCCAGTTATCCCTCAAAGGACTAATATCTAGAACGTATAAAGAATTGAAAAATACCAATGTCCCAAGTTTAAAGACCCAATTCAAAAATGGGCATCTGAAATGAACACATACTTCTCAAATGAAGAGTTTAAAAAAGCAAATAAATATATGAAAAAACATTCAACATCACCAGTCATTCAAGAGATGCAAATGAACACAACACTGAGATTCCATCTCACCCCAGAAAGAATGTCTATTATCAAGAAATCAACCAATAGCAAATGCTGGAGGAGCTGTTGGGAAAAAAGAACCCTTCTCTACTCTTGGTGAGAGTGTAGACTAGGGCAATCACTGTGGAAATCAGTGTGAAGATCCCTCAAAAAGTAAGGATTAGAGGTTCCACTTGACTCAGCTATTCCATTTCTGGGTATCTTCCCAAAAGAATTAAAAACATCATACCAGGGTGATAAATGTGCACCCATGTTTACAGCAGCACAATTTGTAGTAGTTAAGTCTTTGAAACAACCAAAATGCCCATATACCAAGGAATGAATACAAAAAGATGTGTTTTTTTTATACAGTGGAGTACTACTCAGCCATAAAAAGGATAAACCTGAGACATTTTTAAGTAAATGGATGTGCCTTGAAACCACACTGCTAAACAAAGTAAATCAGACGCATTTATTATTGCATTCTTTGATGTAAGATACCAGAAATGTAAATAAGGACCAAAGTCCACAAAAGGTATTGTGAAATTGGAAGAAATCATTAAAAAGAAAGGGGAACTAAGGAGGAGAAGGGGAAAAGGAAGGAAGAGAAAAGAAACAAAATGATAAAAGAAGGATAAAATGGAAACAAAACCTTGTAAAAGAGGAGGGGAGTACTGGACGTGGTGACACACACTTGTAATCCCAGGACTTGAGAGGCAGGAGGATCACCTCGAGTTTGGGCTGAGCCTGGGCTACACAGTGAGTTCAGAGCTCAAGGCCAGCCTTAACTACACAGTGAGACTCTTTCAAAAATTAAAAAATAAAACTAAACTTAAAAAGGAGAGGAAGAGGGCGTAAAGGGAGAGAAGGATTGAGGATATATAATGTA
>RJWT010023814.1:0-16678 GCA_004365215.1 Cuniculus paca | reverse complement strand
CTTATCGATTGCTTTTTACCCTGTTTAAAAGTCATGTACCATGTTCATTGCTTTGTTTTGAAAGACTTTACTCTGTTTTGTTTTGTTTGGTTGTATTCTTTTCAAAATTAAAAAAAAAAAAGAATGGTTCATTGAGAGAAAAGTTTCAATTCCTGCTCTGTTACTAATCAGCCACGTGACTTGGGGCAAATTCTTTGAACCTCAGTTTCCTCATCTGGAAAATGAGATAGTAACAAGGTGTCCCTCATAGGATGTTTATGAGGATCTCGTAGAAAAGACTGACATGAAAGGCTTGGAATCTTATCTACAGGCAGAAAGCCCTTGGGTTGCAGCATATTCTGTTGCTACACCACTTCCAATGGAGCCTGCAGAAGGAGATTGGTGTCAGAGTCACCTCATCTCCAGGTTTGCAGAAGAGATTTGCATAAAGAATGTGTGAAATCTCCTTGCAAGGTGGAATCATTCTGAGGTCGTCAGACTTGAAGGCAAGAAGGTAGACTAATTCTGCACCCCCCCCCATGACCTTTCAAGTTCTCCTCCAGCCTTTCCTTCCATAAAATGCATAATTGCCCTTTCTGGCAGTTCACAGAGAAGTGCTATTCCCAGCCCTTCCAAGCTGCTCTGGATGGAAAATGCCCTTGGTTCTCAGAGACTTAACACCCGGCCCTGTGAACATGAGCACGATTATTCTCTCCGAGCAGCTCTTTTCACATGTGATAAGCTTGGCAAGTTGCCCTGGTAAGTGTCAAGCTCTGAATGTTTTTGTTTTTGCCCTGGTGGTCCTGGGGAGTTACTGGAATACTTCTGGGGATCTGTTCTATATCAAACCCTTGGCTGATAGTGACATTGAGAAGAAGCAGGTAGAGACGAAGAGAGGGGCTCTGGACTTCATCGCATTTAATTCTGATAGCAGACTCTCTGTCTGCCCTGGCTGCCTTAAAGCTTCCTTGGGTCTTTCTTTGGCTCCTTCACTTTGTATTTCTCAGCATTACAGGGCAATCTTTTGTGTGTGTGTGTGTGTGTGTGTGTGTGTGTGTGTGTTTGCTCCCTTTTGCTCCCCAGAGAGGCTTGTCAGAACTCCTTATCTGTTGATGAATGAAAGGAATTTCTCTGGTGCGGGTGGGTCCCGGTTAATGCAGCTCTGGGTAGCACAGTGGGTCACTGGGTAAAGCGAGTACCAAAAGGGGAAGTGCACCGAAAATATCACTGCTGCTCTCGTGCCAGGAAGTGCCATCAGCAGGCCTTTTCCTGGGGGGAAGGAGGAGGCAGCAGCAGGGGAGTGAGACAAGAAGAGGTGAGGCTAATGGAAGCATCTTGGGTTAATTCACTCCGATGGGGAGAGAGACACTCGTACCAGTTAATGTTGTCTTTGGCATTTGCGGCGTTCATTCCCCTTTGACATTTGAAAGCGTGTGCTGAGAAGCTTGGCTATATTTTTAGAGCTGAACGCAAATCAACACCGCTTCTTTTTCATTGGGGTTTTTTGGTTATTTGAACTTAGAAGATTCATTTTCTCAATTTCCTCTGGATTGCAACCGCCTGAAACTTTCTTCTAATCATACAGAACAAAAGACATTAGACTGTTATTGTTATTGATATAAATAGTCTTTGCTTCCTAGCTAAATGTTTCCCCCCATTGCCCCTCACACAGGATCTGCATGGAGCGATGTCTCACTTCATATATAGTGCATGCTTTAATCAAGGAATCAATGAAGGGCAATCACCCAAGGATCTCTGTTACGTGTATAAATGACAGCACTGTGCGTGCAAACCCTAAAACTGCTAAAACAAAAAACAAAACAAAACAAAGAAAAACCTAGAGTGGGAGGGAAGAAGAAAGAGCAATGAACTTTCAGTGGTCATCAGTGACTCCACTTGGTTGGTTCAGCCAGGTGGGACTGTGCTCAGACCCTTGCATCAGTGATGCTAGAACGGCTGGTTCTTTTTTCTCATGACGCAGTTTAACACCGAACGTGCTGATATTATGTGCTGATATTATGTCATTATGTCTCTGTACCTTCATCATTAATTTTCTAAGTACACGCATGATAAGGGTGTGTGAGAAATGTACCCTTTCCCCAGTCCTGGGAGAAGATGCTGAGAGTGTAGTCTAAGTGATTTAGCCCTGAGAGTTTTCAAAAAGGAAATGCATCAGAAAGAAGTTATGGAGCAAAGTGTGAAAAGCTAAAAAGGTTTGTAGGGTAACCAGGTCAGGAATTGGAAGGCTTGATTTTAGGAAGTATGTAAACTGAACACCTTGGAATGCTAATGATAACAAGGTATTTCTAAGGATAAGGAAGACAATGCTCAAGAGAAAAGCTCAGAGGCCTGGGTTTGAGTACCAACTTCACTTCTTGCTTTATGTGACCAGCCTCAACTCAATCACTCCGAACCTCCATGTACTCATTTACCAAATGGATGCACTGTGAGAATAACAGCTACCTTATTTGTGCAGAGAAATTTATAATCTTTAACTTTAAATTTGTTTTAATCCAATAATTCATTGCCCATTTTGTAGAAGTCTTCCAGTACATACGTAAATGAATGAAGAGAATAAAGTTCATTCATTTATTTGAAAAATGAAAAAAATAGTGCAATAAAGCAAACTTCTAGATGGTGTAAAGCTTACTGGTTTTCTTTTCAGGAGATGGAAAATTCCTTGCCAGAATTCTGCTTGTTCAGAAGGAATGGGTCTTCTCAAACTGACCATTTTCAGGCTCTGATATGCCTTCTACCACACAGAAGGGAGGGAATATAATTGTATTTATGTTAACTGGATGACATAATAGTCTAATCATGGAATTAGCAATCTAATAAGTGAGTGGCAGCCTAATACCTTAGCAAAAAATAAATTCCACCTATTTCTGCTCACTGCCTTCAGAAATTATGCTTTTGGTGACTTTTATACTAGAGACAACAAAAGGACAAGGAATTTGGGCTCAATGTCTTTCTATATTACACACGCCTACAGCCTCATCTCCATCTATTGGCAGATCTTGCAGTAACCCATCCCTCTGTCACTGAACTCTAGACTCACTATCTGAGGAAATGCCTTATGAAAGTAATAAGCTATCTAAACTACTTTTTTTTCCTGATGAATGAATTCTAAATGCTTTTCCTTTCTGTGAGTTCCCTCCCCAAAATCCTGGCATTGACTAAGTTTCTTTTAGCAGCTTTATGTACTGTTTTCTTTTCTTTTCTTTTTTTTTTCTTTGGTACTGGGAATCAAACTCAGGACCTCATGCTTGTTAGACAGGCACTGTTCTGCTGAGCTACATCCCCGGCCCTGCTTCATGTACTCCTGCTGTTTTCTAGTCTCCTAGCCAGGTCTGAGTGTGCTCGCACACCTGCATCTGTGATGCTAGAACTGCTGGTTCTTTTTTCTCATGACCCACTTCAACACTGAGTGTGTCCAAGACATTGCATGTAACATAAAGAGCCCGGTCTGTGGGAAACAGCCCCTCAGGTGTACAAAAGAAAGCAGATCTTAGATGCAGAATGTCATGCTGTCTATGCCAAAAGAAAGGTCTCGCAGATCCCTCCCATCCACCTCACTTTTGCAGACAAGGAAACTGAACTCTAAAGAGAGGAAGAGTCTGACAGAGGTTGTAGATAAGAGTTATTTATGCCCCCTAAATGTAAATTTGGGACTTAAAACACACATTTGAGATAAAACAGACTTTCGTTGAAGGAAACGAACAAGAGGCAAATGAGAATATTTGAAATCCATATGGTTGGGATTGGGAAGAAAGTTAAAAATTTTATGTGTGTGATGGGACAGAAGCATAAGAGAGTAGAGACAGAACTTTCAAAAAGGAAATTAACCAGAAAAAAAGTTAAGGAGCAAAGAATGAAAAGCTGAAGGGTTTAGTAGAGTAACCAGGTAAGGAACTGGAAGGTTTGATTTTAGAAATTATACAAACTGAACATCTTGGAAAGGTAATGATAATGGGATATTTCTAAGGGTAAAGAAGAGAATGCTCAAGAGAAAAGCTCAGTATGTTAAGGATGGCTTAAAAGACTAATATGAGTCAGTTTTTGAAAGTGGTCATTCTTTCCTTAAGTGCATTAGAGAAATTAGAGACAAACCTTACCTTAGTATAGACATAGTGTGGAATAGGCTGTAGCCAAGATGTTCAGCAAAACAAGATATCTATGCACGATTTGCTGACCTGTAAGCAATGAGAGATTCAATCTTCTACATTATGAGATAAGGTAGGTCTTGCAATCTAAATAATTGGCTGAGGAAGAAATTCTGAAGACTATGACTTTTTTTCTGTTTTATACTCTTTTGAGTTTGGAGTTGATGGCTGCATCTGTCACTAGGAGTATATTCAATGACAAATTTGGCAGCAGTGAAAAAGGACTGCATACTAAACATTTGAAGTTTTATGGTAAGTGAAAACAATATCAATAATATATGGTCTAAATCTATGTGCAAATAATATCAGAAACTAATACTACGGTAACTTCAGTATCACATCAACAATGTTTATTTAGTATGTAGTCCTTTTTCATACCTACTCTGCATCATTGGATGTGTATGCATTGTTGGAAAACTCATATGAAAATTAGTTATGTCCTTTATTCCTTGCATGATTGGTAGGTCTTGTAATACCTCAAGAGTAAGGTATGTGATGAGACAAATGTTTATTATCATTACAGGGAACACTGAATATCCAAAGTATAAAGTTGAGTGTTTACAGTCTCTGATATGTTTTTTAGGTTTTACCTCTGTGCACAAAATAACATCTTGCATAGAGTTTAGAGCTTTCCTTTTCAGTCTTTGCAGTTTTTGGTTGGAGCAGGGTCACCGTGTAAGTAAGATTGAAATTGAGTTGTCAGTCATCATTTATTTTTCGAAAGCAGAAATGAAAAGTGTTTAACAAATAAAATAACATCACTACAAATTATAGACGTAAATAGCAATTTTTAAAAGAAAAATGCTATCCATAAAACTGAATGTTATCCATGCAGTATAATTTCTACAGAAAATCAACAAAACAAGGGGAAAGATAGATCAGAGATAGGAAGATGAATTATTCAGATCTACCAAGTGTCATTCAAGCTGTTCCGTTTTGAAGATTCACTCATTAATTTATTCCTTTAGATAATCTTATTAAATAGCTACAAGGTCCTTGACAGTACAGAATAACAGGACAATGTGTTTAGCCTCAAAAAAGCTTAATGTTGGCAGTAAAAACTCTCTCTGCTTAAATATCTCTGGTGTAATACATGTTGTAATGAAGTTTGAAATCAACATAGAAGGGGAAAGAAATGGGAGCGTTCCTTTATAAAGGAAGTGACATTGAAAGTGGGACCTAATAGAAGAGTTTGTAAGTCAACAGAGTAGCAAAAAGACATTATGAACAGAGACATTATCTTATATAAAGTCATAGAGGTATTATTGTATATTTACAAATCATATATATGAAAAATACAGATATCATTAAAATTTAGACAATATGATTATTCAATCATTACTGCTGAGAAATAATGTGCTCCTATTGAAGAAATTAAATTAAATCCCCACTTCGAATTGTACATTGTGAGAAATTAAATTCCAAGTGGGTAAATAACATGAAAGTTTAGGAAAATGTAAATGCTCCTATTTACAACTTTGAGATAGGATAAGTAATAAACATATGTGTATGTTATTTAGTATTGTTATAGCAGACTATTCACATTTAAATAACTGTTACACAAAAGACATCATAAACTATATAAACAGATACTACATGACCTGGGAAGGGCTTCTGGAAAGCATATAATAAAACAAATTATGATGCAGAATTTTAAGGAAAACATGAGAATTAATGAGAAGTAAAACTCAGTAGAAAAAGAGGCAGAGATATAAACAGGTAAATCAGACAAAGGGGAAAAAGATTATCCTATGCCTCACTGCCTTCATATTCTGGGGAAAGCACAATTATATATAATTTTAAATTTGCAGGTTTGGCAAAACATGACGTATTTAGCTGAGCGTGGTGGTAGATACCTATAAAAGGATGAGGCAGTCGGGAAAAGGAGGCTGGAGGATCTCAAGATCAAGGCCAGCAACGTGACTAATAAGACTCTGTCTCAAAAACAAAACAAAACAAAACGAAAGTAATCAAAAAGGACTTGGAGTGTAGCTCAGTGGTAGAGTGCTTGCCTAGAATGTACAATACCCTAGGTTCAATTCCCAGTACCGTAAGTAAACAAACAAACAAATGAAAACAATGGATGTAAGCAAGAGATATAGAATAAATACATCGTTGTAACACTGAACAAAAACTAAGTTTCAGGGTGATGATACCATACATGAAGTGTGGCAAGATGCAAGACAATATTATTTTTCTTAAGGAGCAAAATTGCAAAAACATGTAGAGCTGAAACTAATAAATACCAAATTCATGATCGTGGTACCTCTGTGTTGTTTTCTTTGTTACGAAATGAATCAAAGTGTGTATCTAGGTACCAGCGCTCATTAGAGGGTCCTCCACAATTTTTTGTATGTTCCGTCTGTTAGTCAGCATTCTCAATTATTTGTACAAAGCTTGAGAAGCATCCAAAAACTTTGATGTTTGCAACAATCCTATACTCACTAGTGATTAGCATAGGATCATCGAGATAGTTTATTCATTTAGCTTAAAGGTCCCTCTCTGTCTGTCCATCTTAATGCAGTGCTCACAGTGCGCAGGCATCTTGTTCCTAAAAATAGTCTTGATGCTCTTACAGGGGAGGAAATCCTCAGCAGTTAAGAACAGGTTAAGGCTTATTGTAATTTGTGATCATGAAACACAGTAAGTAACAACTGAGTCTCAGGTTGGAAAGTATCCACCATTTCATTGGTCCATCAGAACCATTTGTTTGAGTAGACCTGACAGTCATTTGAGCAGGTCCAGCAGGGGCTGAGCGCTGGATTTATTAGACACTCATTCACTTTCTAGCAAATGATACCGGATGTAGGCTGAGGTCTTAGCTGAAGTTGTCAGTTGAGTGGCCTGGGCTTCCTCACAGCATGTGGGCTGTATCAGTTTTCTAATATTGCCACAAATTTAGTGAATTAAGACAACTTAATTCATCACTTTATAGTTCTATAGTCCTGAAGGGTAATGTGGGTTACAATCCAGCTGTCACCAAACAATGCTTCATTCCCTTGAGCTAGAAAGGTTCTAGGGAAGAATCCGTTGTCTTTTTCCAGTTTGTAGAGGCGGCTACATTCCTTGCTCTCATGAATCCCTTCCTCCATCCTCAACTGCCTTTCTCTGTGCCTTTCTTCTACAATCACATCTCCTTCTGCTCTTTCTGACTCTGAACTTTCTGCTGCTTTCCACATGTTGGGACCTTGATTCAGACACATTTGCGAAGTTGCTTTTGCCACATAATATAATATATTCATTCACAGGTCCCTAGGATTAGGACATCGGCATCTTTGGGGAGTTATTACTCTGCCTTCCACAGTAGCTGAACTGGAAGAATAAGTAGTGTATCCTAAGAGAGAGAGCCAGGAATGATTCTTGTAGGCCATTCCTGAATGACAAACCACATCCCTTCTACCAGATTGCTATTCGTCAAGGTGGTCATAATGCCCACAAGGTTTCAAGTGAAAAGGAAGACACTCTGCACTGACTGATGTTGGGAAATAAGGTTTTGGCAGGAAAGAGGGGGAAGAAAAATATTGTTCTGTACCTTCTTATAAAATGTAAAATTCTTCAAATAGTATAGTGAATGAAAACACAATTTAGGTGTCCAAAGGCCTGTGGTAAAATTCTAGTTCTTTTACCTAGTAGTATAAAGGTATACCCTTGAGGAAATCAACTTTTCCAATCTCAAGTTCTTTTATCTGTAAAATAAGGATAATACACTACATCACAAAGGGTAGTTGTAAGAATTACATGCGATAACCTAGAGTATGTAGTATGGTACTTGGCTCACAGTAAGGTCTCAATTAATGTTGCCACCTACTAGTTGTATGAATTTAAGCAAATTGTTCAATCACTTTCGAATTTAGTTTCTTCAGGTGTAAAAAACTAGTGATGAGAATACTTACTTTGCAGGATTCTTATGAAGACAAAATGAGTTTAACTGTGGTTGGCAAGTAATAAGCATTCGATAAATAGTATATATAATCACTATATATATGACTATATATAATTATAAAAATGAAATATGGTGGATTATCCTAATCATTACCCAAAGAAAGCAGTAACATAGTACTAAGAAAATAATTAAAACTATGAGACCATATGTGCAAAGCTGTTAAACTCAAAAAAATTATTTGTTAAATTTAAGTTTTTAATTAGATTTTTCAAATATGTACCATAACAAAAATTATCATCCAAAGAGTATTATGAACATTATAACAGTATAAATGTGCACAAATGTTGTAACAGTATAAACAGATACAAAGAGTGATCATAAAGAGATGACACTAGGGCCTGCTGAGTAGGATTTGAACAACAATACTGATAAAAGAAATGAAGCCACAAAGCAGAGAAGAAAACCAGTCTCTGTGAGGATTTGATGATGGTTAATCCAGTTCAGGCAAGAGTGGACTCCGAGAGCCGTATCTGTCTAAGCTCACTGAACCAAGCCAAGACGGCTTGGAGCGATGCCTTAATTACATTCTGATTAGAATTGCACAACTTAGAAGCAGACTCCAAATTAAGTCATTTTTATTCCTCTAGTACCGCTGTGTACAATGTTTATAAATCCATAAAATAAAAGATATACTGTTTTTAAAATTGTTAAAATACCTGACCTTTTTTTCTCTCTCTCTCTTACAAAGGTAGAAAGATCTTTTTCAAAAATAAGATTGTATATGTTGGATGAGAGTCAGAGTTGGCAGGCACACACAGCTCAGCAAGGCCTGCCAAGATCAGGATACCGGATGTCACCAGCAAATCCACCAGGGTCAGCTTCACCGACATGACAATGCAGGGCCCCTGTCTGCAAAAGCCCCAGGCTAGGGGTGTTATGTTCCACAGTTAGTGTCAAAATAATTAATATTTTTATCTTTGAATTTGAGTTTGCATGTTGTAAGTGAAGTCTGATGGGACAATAGAGATTGGGGGCAGGGTGACTTGGCACCACCACCTGCTACCTTCTCATTTCTCTGGGATGGGTTTTTTTGTTTGCTTGTTTGTTTGTTTTGTTTTGTTTTTTGCAGCATGGGGGATCAAGCCCACGACCTCGTGCTTGCCAGGCAGGCACTTACACCACTGAGCGAAATCCCTGGCCCTTGTCTTTTGGAGACAGGTTCTCATATGCTATTTAGGCTGGCCTTGAGCTCACTTTGTAGCCTGGACTGATCTTGAACTCGCAACAAACCTCCTGTCTCAGCCTCCTGAGTGCTGGGATTACAGGTGTGTGCCACCAGGCCTGGCTCTAGGATGGGTTTTGGCAGCAGGGTACCCTCTTCTAAATCTGGGGTCCCCACATTTTCTCCTCTCCTTAGGTACCTCTCCTAAATCTTGGGTCCCCACCTTTCCTATACCACAGCTTTTAACCACGAGGCAGAGTTAAGTCATCTGGGGAGGCCAATGTTTGCCACTGTCCTCTACTCCTCTGGCTACTTGGTGATAGTAGGGAGAAGGTTGAGATTAGGGGAGCTCGCACCCTGCAGAATCTCCAAACAGTGATTGGAGTGGCTCTACTCACTCTGAGTTAGCAGTTTCACAAAGAGGAGGCTCTCATTCATACCCGAACAAGGTACCTAACTCCCCTTCCCCACCTACTGGGACAGGTTGGAATCCCTCAAGTCAGCCACGCATCATGGCTGAAGCAAAGAACCTAGAAAAAGGAGACCAACAGGTCAAGAGCTGGTAGCCCAAGTACCTGTGAGGTCTGTGCTCACCTTGCACATATTGGCTGCCTGAAGAAGAGTGACATCAAAAGTTAATACAAAACACCAAGAGAAAGATGCCGACAAGGAGGTCTTAGCAGAAAGGAAAAAGTTTTCTGTCTTAGTACTTTTACCAACACTTTCTTCCTGCAGTTTGAACAAGGGGCCCAAGACTTTATTTTGCGCTGGGCTCTACAAATTGCACAGCTTCCAATAGATTGTTGAATTTTCTTAATTTTCTTCAACTCTAGCAGAAGTGAGAATAACTTAAAACACAACAGGGACATTTTAAGCCTGACACAGGGGAGGCAATTCTACTTGTTGGAATGGCAGCAAATCCCAAGGTGAATCAAACAGGGCTTCAATACGGAGCTCAACCAGCTCTCAAAATAGTCTTTAAATTGGCCGCTGGCCGGCAGTCTCCAATTAAACTTGCATTCTGATTCATTTCTGTGGTTGGCTCTTGGCACTTTTTTAACTGAAAGCAGACTTTTAATTGGCTAAAACTGCATAATGATTTTATGGGTATTTAAAATTACTGTTTACTTATGGCTATTTCTTTTTTTTAATAGTTTTTGTTGATCTTGGTACAACACTAAGGATAACTTAGTTTATGTCAATGTAGGTGAAGTAATTTGAGGAACTCCATAAAGCAGCCTAGTATCTGCTCCCAAATATTCTGATGTTCCTCCATAAAGGACTTGATTCTGTGTAGTAAGATTTGCCCCTGGTTTAAAGGAGTAGCCTCCTCTTAGGCTTAAAAGAACATTAGTTGATCTTCTAGGATTTTCAAATCACAACCTCAGAACCAATTGAACAATGGAATAAATTTTCCTTAAGGTATTTTGTCCTAGGTAGCTTTCTTTGCTGCCAGATACTACTGGCTTTCCACAAATTAATAAATCTCATGAGATTTTAAATAGCATTTTTCCACTCATATTTTGTGTTCTTAGAAAATCTGAGAAAGTTTTACTTATTACAATGCATTTTTTTTTTCCTTTGAGGGTACTGGGAGTTGAAACTAGGGCTTTCACACTGAGCTACATTCTCAGTCTTATTTTTTATTTTGAGAAAAGTTTTTAATAAATTACCAAGTTGCCCAGACTGGGCACAAACTTACTATCCTCTTGTCTTAGCCTTCCTGAATTTTAGGGTTACAGGTGAGTGTCACCACACTTTTTCGTTTCTTCACCATGTGAAGAGAAGTTCGCAAAGCAGTCATACACTTAACAAAGTGCCAGCAACTTTTCAACTAATCCATAGTTTTATTTTCAGTTACCAATGGATAATCAAAATGGATATGTTAACGAATAGCTGAAACAGAAGAGAGGGTAAAATTGATAGGATTTCCTGATACATTCAGCATGAAGGGTAAGAGGGCAGACATAATGAAGACACATTAGTGTTAGGCTTAAAGAGCTAAGTTGATGATGATGGTTTACCTAAGTAGAGGAACTGGTTTCATGTCCATGTAGGACTGAATCCAGAATTCTGTTTTAGACTTGATAAGCTTGAGAAATCTTTTAACATTTAACTGGAGAAATGAAGGGTATGGTTAGACACAACAAAGATTTAAATGAAATGGAAATGTCACAGTTGAATACATGCATTAAGGAACTTATAACCTATAATTTTTATGTAAAGTTATGAAAACTAAATGAGGTCACCTGGGATGAGATAGCTCTAGAAAAGAACAGCAGGTCTGGTCCAGCATTGTGAGGCATCCCAGCATCTGGTGGTAGAACAGAAGTGCCAGCAAAGCAGATTGCAGAGAAGTTGATGGAGAAGGAGAGTGCGTAGGGTCACTTTGGCCTGCAGAGAAGATGTTTCAACAGAGATCTCAGTGTCAAATCAGAACAGCAGTCTTGAAAGCAAAGGGGGTGAAAAGAACTGGGGTTTTGTTTTTTGGAGTCTGTGCTGATGCTAAGGAGAGTTTAGTTGGGTGGTAGAAATGAAATGGAAATGCAAAAGTTGAGAATAGAGTAGGCATTATATACAGCATTTCTATAAATATTGATATGAAGGAAACAAATAAGTTGATACTAAATGAAGTAGGATTTCAGCTGCTTTAGTCCATTATAAAATAATGTTAGGTTTCTAAAAATAAAGTTAGCAAGCCAACCCCTTCCTGTGAGCCAGTAGCAGTCATGGGCTGCTAGGAAGAGAAACAAGAAAGCAACCCCTTCCCATGAGCCAGTTGGTGCATAAGCTGGGAGGCAAGAAGAACCGAGCCCCCCCTTGTAAGCAACAAGCTGATCCAGAGAAACACAGGCTGGGATGAGAGCTACTGAGGTAGAAAAAAACAACTTAATACTTGCAGCATTCAGTGTTTGATTGACTTTGAAGACCTAAGGCTGTGGTGTGAGGATCTATTTGGAGGATAACAATATGCAGCTTAGCAACTACAGGGGATCTCCTTCTGAAGGTGGTAGTCATTGTTAATTTCCTATTATCTTATTTTAAAATCCTGTATCATTTTTATTGTTTTGTTAGGTTTTATTCTGTTTTGTTTTGTTTGATTTTATTATATTTGATGGCATGGGCAGGTATTTCAAAGATAACAAGACATATTATGGTAACCATTGTTGATTTTCAATTATCTTGCTTTGAGGTCTTGTATCATTTTCATTGTTTTGTTTTGACCGGTTTTATTCGGTCATGTTTTGTTTGATTTTATTATATCTGATGGAATGGGCAGCTAATTTGAAGACAACAAGAAGCATTATGGTAGCCATTGTTGATTTTCTATTATGTTGTTTTGAAGTCCTGTATCGCTTTCACTGTTTTGTTTTGATTGACTTTATTCTGTTTTATTTTGTTTGGTTTTATTCTTTTTTTTTTTTTTTGGAGTAGGAATAGAACTCATGACCTCACACTTACCAGGCAAGTGCTTGAGCCACTGAGCTAAATCCCTGGGCCTTTTATTCTTTTTAAAATTAAAAAAAAAATTAAAAATAAATAAAGTTAACCATTATGCACTGAATTTCACTCCTTCAACCTCCAGTGTGACCACACTTAGAGACAAAGCCTTTAAAGAAGTAATTTATGTTAAATGAGATCATAGAGTTGTACCCTAATCCAGTAAAACTGCTGTGCTTATCAGAAGAGGAAGAGATACTACATCTCAATCTTGCTCTCTTGTGCTTTCTTATCACCCTTACTCCCTTCCCCCAAATAATTTCAGTTCTCCTTTACTTTAGTTTTAGCTATCATCTGCTAGTTTAAAAAAAATCTTAACTAGTCTCTATATTTCAATCTACTTTCTTTGCAGTCAATTACCTTACCTCTATTCCCAAATTTCACATGGTTTTCCTTCTCACAGAATAAGATCAAAGTGCTTACCATGGCTACAAGATCACCTTGATATGGCCCTTACATAGTTGTTTGCATCACTTAACTATTTGTATACTACAAACAACTTGAGAACTCAGTGACTCACTGCAATATTTATTTTTATTATGTGTCTGCAGCTTGACTGGGAGTTGACTGACAGGCTGGACTCAACTGGGATTGGTAACTGGGTGGTTCTGCTCCTATAAATGAAAATGTGCAAGGCAGACAGCAGAAACAGGCAGTCCCTTAAGGCTTGGACTCAGAACTGGCATTTTGTCATTCTACCTTGCTCTACTGATCAACCGAGTTGCATGACTAAATGCAAAGACAATGCTAAGGAAATATATTATACTCCTTTAGAAAAAGGAACTGGAGCAACCTAAGATGAAGAATGTGCACATGAGGAGTAAATAATTATGACCAATAACATAGTCCACCACATATTTGGATGCAATTCCTAATTCTTTTTCTCACTTAATGGCAAGGTGCACACTTACTAGTCAAGCTACCATCTCAAGCCTTCTAGACTTGTGACTCCTTTTGCTTGGAATATCCTTTCCTTAGTTCTTTTTCTTCTAACTCAGATCCCTGCAAAAATATATCCTCAAAGCTTCCCATGACCATGTGACAGATAACATGGTTCATGGACTAACTTTTGCTTAGTTTTATCAAATAAAGTTTTATTAGAATACAAACATGCCCATTAATAACTTATTGCCTATGACTGATTTTTGCATAATAATGGCAAAGCTCATTCTATGTCAGAAACGACCAAAATATTTAAAATAGTTTATGATCTTGTGCTTTCCAGAAAGAATTCGTAGACTGCTGCATTGATTTTTGTGTTTTATTTTCCTTCATGTGCTTCATTCCTTGACATTACCTAATTCCTACTTGTTTATCTATTTATGATTAAGTTCCTTCACTAGAGTATAGGCTTCTCTAGGGAAGTTTTGCTGCATTTACTGCTACTCTTAAAAATGCACTAAACACACTGAATTGTGTCCTTACTTCCCTTAAGTCTGCATGTAAATGTCACTTTTCCAGTGAGGCCTCTCCTGAAAACTATCTCCTACATCTTCCCTGCCCTACATATTTCCTTTAATGTATAGATTTTTTCTTTAATGCATGGAACCTTTTTTTAATGTATGGCACTTCTTCCATGGTGACTTTCCCAACAATTTTCCTGCTTGTTATCTAACTCTCTTTGCAACAATCCAAACTTCACAGAAACAGAAATCTTCACCTGCAATGTTTACTTGGTGTATGTAGTACCTGCCATATAAGACATGCTCAACAAATATTTACTGAATGAATGAACAAATAAAGATCACTTTTCAAGAATCCAATTTAAAGTGTTTACATTTAGGAAACAAGCTAAATGATAGGAGGTTATCAATGTTTAGGGAATCCTTGAGGAAAAAAATCTCTAAATGATACTAAGTCCTGCAGCATTCCCGTCTAATGAGGCTGCTTTGTCATAAAACAGATGAGCCTAGCAACACATAGGCCATGTGTGTCAAGGTTGTCAGAACCTTTTCCTCACAGCACACTGTCCATCAGGATCAAGGGAGAATGGGAAACACTCGCAACTATCCTGCCTAATTTAAAGCCTCTCTATTAAATTAGTCTGCTTACTGGCTTTTGTCAACATCCATATTTCCATTAGGGGAAGAAACTTTCTTTTGTATGCTAAGGAAGGTAGAAAAGGAAATTCTAGTTAGATTTCCTTTTGAATCCCAAGTTTATACTTCCTGTTGAATGATAAGAAAAAGTAAAGGAAATCAGAATCCTTCCCTTCCCTCACTAGAATGTTAGATGAGTCACTAGAGTACCTTTTTCTGTCTCCTCTGTTGCCCTACTACTGATTCCCAGGGAGTAATCAGTGCCCACAGTGGAGTGAAGACCATTCATAAAATGAGGAGGATTTCTTTTTAAGAGCCTGGCATGAGCTCTGGTAACACCCAGATATTCCCTGATGAGTGGAAGTGAAGATTTGGTTCTCATTTATTTGTGGAGGCTGCAATAGGGGCATTGCTTAGGGGCCAGAGCAACAGCTTGGCATCTGAATGACCTGTAGAGTCTGCCCATTTTCATGGTGAGAAGAGAAGGATATAGAAAAGTTCATGTTATACCGTCTAGTAGAACAAATAGCTGTTGGGTGGGGAGTTTGTCAAAAGTAGTTTTATTACTGTATGTTGTAGCAGATGCCTCTAGTGGTCCTTGTCGACACCATGAGCAGTGTAACAACCCAACTTTCAACTGTTGGCACCTGCTTTTCATGCCTCGGGGTTTTCTCCTGCTTCTGGAGCCTGCTTGACCACCTGCACAGGCCAGAAATTCAACAAACTTAACAATCCCCAGGAGCGGCCTTAGCCATTGTTGGACAGGAGCTGGTGCACAAATGCCCCGGCTCCTTCACTTGTGTGGTGGGTTAGCTCTGCAACAAGTGTTCTACATGGACTCCCAGGGTTTTCCTAGTGATATCAAGCTACAGTCACCTGCGGTGGTGATTGGTTTGAGAATGTGACATTTATTGGCTCTCTTCCTATCTTCCTTCCCTGACACCCAACCACATTAGTATTTTCTTTCATCTTCTAAATAAACAAGTTCTACTCAAACTGCTATGTCAAATTTGCTTCTAGGGAAGCCCAGACTAAGAATCATGCCTACCCAGGCTGTATTTTCAGTCCTTCAGCCTAATTTAAATGGGGGAGGTGAATTTATTTATTATGGAAACTATTATCTCCTTGAAAAGCCATATTCCCTTCTTTAGGAGATTGAAACCTCTGGGAATGTTTATTATTGACTTTCCCAGTAATTTTGATACTCTTGGTTACCAATAATTCATTAGATAAAATAAGGTTTGTGTAACTTACCAAAATCTTACTGCTATTTGGTTTTTGCAACAGAAACCATGAATTCAATTCAGATACTTCTTAAAACTTAGTAAATATTACTTGACACATAACAAAGTGTTTCATATCCCTTTTCTAGACTTTCTCATCTGTGCCTGATTTGATAACTTTCTACTGTTTTTATTTCTGGACAATTTAGGAGACCCAATCTGCCTTGTCCCAAAGAGACAATCTTTGGAAATACAGACAGGAGAGCACAAGCTCTCTTTTGAGACTTCTCTTACCTGAATGAAACCAGGCTGTTCATTTCACAGTAGTGGAACCGTCCTTACCTTCTTGTTTTGCCAATTTCGGCAGCCACCAGCTGTCCCCATGGAGTAGCAGAACTAATGATTAGGGATCCTTCTTGCCACACTGGAGAAGTGCATGTGAATGGTGTGCTTGTTACTGTGGCTCTGGCCCTGTGTCACACCCAGTGAATGGACTTCTCCAGAGACACTCATGCTCACCTGTCTCCTAGGCCTTGACCCTGGGGCACCCCTCACCCAAAGGGTAGGCATGCTCTTACAGTCATGCAGCTGCTGCATGGCCTTATCTCATGACACCCTGGCTTGCCTCGGTCTCCTACAGGGCCAAGCTTGGATTCATTCAGCCAGGA
>RJWT010023813.1:0-16506 GCA_004365215.1 Cuniculus paca | reverse complement strand
GATGAATTCCTTAGCTGAATAGGATGTGAGGAGGAGAGGCAGAATTATAGAAAATAGGTCACTGTGGGAGTGCCCTTGAAGACTTGATTTCTTCTTGGGCTCTTTCCCTTTCTTTTTCCCTGCTTCCTGTTTGTCAGGAGGTGAGCACCTTTCTTTCACTATACCCTTAAACTATAACATTTCTGCCTTGTCATAAGCTAGAAGTAATGGAACCAGTGGGCCACGGCCTGTAATCTCTGAAACCGTGAGCCAGAACAAACCTTTTCTTTTTTAACTTGATCAGGTCAAGTTAGATATCTGGTCACAATGATAAAAATCAGAGTAATATAAAGTTTATCATTTCTTTATGGTGAAAATATGAAAATCTAACTTTTTGCAGTGTATACTACATTATTGTTATCTCTAACCACCTTTATAGTGCAATAGCATGTTACAACTACTTGCTCCTATCTAACTACAACTAGGTCCTCATTAATTCAGCTTTCCCTGTCCCTTCTCCAACACTCTGGTCTCTTGATTTAAGTGAAGGCTTAAGTATATATCAAATGATTCCATAGGGTCAGGACTCAGGTTGAGCTCTGTATTCTGTTCTACAGGCTACTTTTCTTTGTGCATCAGTATCATACATGTAAGAGTCTTGATATTTACCAGAGCAAGGCCATCCTTCTTATTTTTCTGTTTCTTTAAAACAGCCTTGGATTTTTGTTACTGGTTTTCCTCCATGAAGTAAAGGTTATCTGATCAAATTATAAGCACACACAGGCACAATCTTGGGAGATATTGACTTTATGGAGAACATTTAATCTTTTAGCATTGAAGTTTATAATTTTAGTTTATCTAATACATTGACAAAAACATACACAAAAAACAAGGAAAAATGCAAATCTCACTATATGGCTGTGCATGGGATCTAGCACTCATTCAGTGTGGGAGTGAGACGCCATCATGATGCAGAGCTTAGCAAAGGGATAGGGGCATGGGTTTCTGGGTGGTGGGGCCATGTATGGAAGTTTGAGGGATGAGATGCACAGCCAGCAAGGGTTATCTTTCTGAGTGGATGAAATCTCCCAGGTAAAAGCCACCATTACAATTTTGGCATGGACCAGACATCAGTCCCTCGGTCTCTTCACCCTGTGAAAAAATCATTCCTAGACAGATGGTGAGAGCTGAATGTCTGATAGGCAGGTCTATGTCAGTACTTTCTGTTTACTTTATTAATATAGACTGGGTTAAATTTGTTTTCACAGAATGACAGCTTTTCAGAGCCCTTCTTGTGTCTGCAGAAGCTCACATTTTCTTAGATCACATAACATGAAATGTGCCTGATATCAAGTGATATGTTTTAATCTCCCATAATGAGAACTGCACTGAATATACAGGTCAATGTGGGGAGACTTGAACTCTTTGCAATATTGAGCATTCTCTGTCAAGAATATGGTATAATTGTATTTACATAGGTATTCTTCAATATTTAACAATGGAACTCTGGTCCATATCTTTTGCTGTTTCTAAATATTTGATAATTCTGATACTTTAAAAACTATTCACTACAAAAAAAATTGCAGAAATCTCTTGTGCAAAGTTTGATGAAATTTTAACAGGTGAAGACATTTGTATAATCAACTCCAGGACCAAGAGGAGCCTTACACCTTCTCTGGATTATTATCCTGTTTCCTTAGAAACAACCTCTTTAGGTTAATGTCCTGTTCAGTTAGTACCCTGGGTTGCTAGTGCCTCTCAGGAGTCTGCTAGCCAAGTTCTCACATGGTTATGGTATGTTTTAATGGCCAAATCAAACTTCAGCAATAGATATGCACATTTTCTTTAAAAAACAAATTCACATAAAAGGTATGGCATATAAAAATAGTATTGGGAAATGGCTGCCAAGGCTAGAAATCAGAGCCAACACAGCAGTGGCTGGGATCAGAGGCAGAATGAATTTTTTGTGCAGAAACATTTCCTACCCACACAGCACTGGAGGGTCAGCTTGGCTGCCAACAGCAAGCAGAGCAACCTGAAGGCTCGGAAGCACAGGGCACAGGATGTGGAGCTAGACGGCGAGGGCCAAGGCGTGAGGATGGCAGGAGCCCCTATCCACCCTAAGCCTCTCAGTCATGCAAATTACAGTAGTTGCTCTTTTTCTCTTTCTAATGTGTAAAAAAATGTTCTACTGGAATTTTCCAATATCTTTGTTTTGAAATTTTACTCTTCTTTCATTTCCAGTGTAGTTTTTGTTAATTTCAGATTGTAAAGAAAAAAATGATAATTTAAGAACAATGAATAATTTCTTACATGTCTTGAAAAAACCCAAAAAATGGTATTTTCACAACTCTATGTTATCAGATTTATTAGTGTAGAATCAGAGAAAGTTCTGATGATATTTTATTTTACCCGTTTGAAATCTATCTCTGTGTTGGCTTGCTTTTATTAAACACTCTTGTCTGAGCTACAACAATGCAACACTGAGCCAGAGAAAAATTTTCAATTGAATTTTTGGTTGAATACTAGATATAGATATAGATATAGAAACAGATACAGATATAGATATATAGATATAAATTAGATATGGGTACAGATGTTGATATAGATATATGATTTTCAAAATAATTAAGAATTATGTGGTTGAGATCATTCTTCATACTACTGTAAAACTAATTTTTTACATATAGTATATATGTTTACATATAGTATGTATTATAATATATATACTATATATATTATGGACTATATATGTATAATGGGCTATAACTCTAGAAGTTCTATCCAGTCTCACTCATAATTGCAACTTATTTTCCTTTATAGATCAGGACAAATGATCTCCTTAATCACCTCCTATAATTGCATACCAATCTAAGCAATGTCCCTTTAAAGACAATCACACTGGGGGGGCTATGTGTGTCCCTGGAGCTGTTCCAGGTCAATACACGACACTGAGGTCTGAATGTCAGCATATTCTTTTTAACATTCTTAGATACAGTAAATGTTCATCATCGGGTAGTGAATTTGAAGTCTCAAAGGACTGAAGAGTGATAACAATAAAAACAGCTCTACTAAATAATGAGAACAATGAAACCAAACGAATTGTTTTGGTTCAGTAAAACTAGACAAATAGAAATAATGAAACTGATGCTTTTACTATGTGGCTTGTATACTGTTCCTTAGAAAGATTCTTCTAAGCTGATTTTTAAATATAATTAGGACGGCCACATCCTCATTTGAGTAATTGTATTGCTTCCAAAACAAGAACTCTAAAGAATACCTATTCCAATAGTATTCCACCTAGGAAAAAGTGGTTCAGATGCCATATTGTTAGGTTCCAGGGATGCAAGCAAGAGCCGCAGAGCTAATGAGGGAGGCCTGTTTACTTGGTGGCTGCAGTTGGAGCAGAACTCTCCTTGGTCGTCTCGTAAGTACCGTGGACAGCAGCCGCAGTACCAGGTAGGCTTGAGGTTTTCTTTTCTAACCTGTTGAGTTCTTTTTTAATGGCGTGAGAAACAAAAGTTCTCACATTACAAAGAGATATTAAAAATAAACTTCCAAAGCGACCTTAAATATGTGATCACCTCTAATAAAATAAACAGGGACATCCATGCAATCTGAACTCAAATTGAAGGCAGATCACTAGCAAGTGAACTTTGACTCTGAGGGCATTGCATTTAAGTAAGGTGTCACACTTTTTTATAGTGAGAGGGCATTTGGGTAATGAGTGAGAGGGCATTTTTTCATAGTGAGAGGGCAAGTGGTCTCCAGCATTAGTGCAGTAAGATCCTCAGCAAGTAAAAGTGACCCAAGTTTTTAAAAGCCTATGCAGAGATTTATACACAGAATTTATTCATTCTTTTCAGATAAAAGGTAAACCCTGTGGATTTTTAAGATAATTTAGAAATTTATATTGTTTAATGGCTAAATGCAGATAAAGCAACTTATTTTCCCTATTGGTTGGAATACAGTTTTCTGTAACAGATAATCCTGCAATTTATAATCTAGACTTTTATTATGTATTAGACTTTACAGGCTTTTATAAAATGAACTGGGTATTTGGCAATTATCTTTTTCTCCCTTTAAGCTCCTTAATGCTTCCTAAGCCCTGCCCCCGAGTAACCTTCATTGGGGAAGTTGGCTGGCTGCCACTTAGTTGGCATTAGCGACAGAGCATGAGTGTCCCTTTGGCTTGCTAAAAGTGCAATTTCTTGTGCTGCTCTCCATTGCCTTTGAGGTTCTTGTTCAAAGGGAATCCTTTATGCTTTGAGCAGACAAAAAGACAATGGACAAAGAATCATTCTACTAAAAGTTCTTCTAAAATTTAGAAATGGAGAATTTTTGACTGATGTTGATATAAATAAACTACACACATATATGCACACAGATCTCTCTACAAGTTAAATTTGGAAGAGAACACCCACATGAATCTCCACCTCACATATGTTTGGGGAGCATAAACTATAAATAAAACTCATACCCATTAGTATGTTAACAGAGATTAGAAGATTACTCATAAACTATTGATTCATGCAAATAATTTCAGTTGGATTCTTTTTTCAAAGGATAGTAATAAAGGTCAGAGTAAAATATTCTCTAACCCACACATTTAATTAGTGTACTTTGTTTAGCTCTGCGGGTTTTTATGAAGAAGTGTTTATTTTTGAAGAAAGCTTTAGTACTTAACAAATAAAATTGCTTTATTTTTGACATACCAAATAACAGCATATTTGTAAATGCTAATCCTTTTAAACTTTAATACCTGGAAAAACAAGTATTAGATTCAGAATGGAAGTCACCAATCATTTACACAGAACATGTATTTCTGTAAGAAATTGCCTCAAGAATAAAAGAAAAAAAATCTTTCATTGATTTAAAAACTATCCAGGGTTCAAGAAGCAACAGGAGAGCATAGGGCAATCTCATGCTGGAATCCCAAGAATCAAACAGATTTTCATTCCTCTCAGAGCTGAGTGCCAAAGGTCAGGAAGAGGTGAGGTATCTCAATCTAGGAGGTCAAGGCAGATAACAGAGGAAGTTCTTTCTTAATTTGTGTAAATTTTCTCCTTCATTCAACTTTCTCACATTGGTCTTAAATTTGTCCTCTCTTAAAAAATAAAATATGTATTCCTTTAATCATTTCACTGCATCAGATACTAGAAACACAATGATGAAAAAGAGAGACTTTGACCTCTGTCTTCATGATGATACCCAGTATATGAGGGTATCTCAGACCATTAAAATGCAGAGTTAAAAATGTAACCAGAAGAAAGACATTGCATTCCAAGAGTAGAGGAGCAACCCCCAACCTAGTCTTTGTGTACAAAGAATGACACAGGGGCCAGGTTTTCCTACAAGAAGCTATCAAGCTGAGACCTGAGGATATATAAACAGCTCAGCAAGAGAAGACTGTCTCAAAATATGGGAACAACAAACTCTAAAGCCTGGAAACAGGGTGGAATGGTTTTTGGGGGGACTCAGAAATTTCAGTGTAGCTGAATCTTATATTATATTATGGGTAATAACTGAAAAGTTTTGAGGACACTGATTAGGGAATGAAAGAAGCAATGAGAAAACAAACTTTGGAGGTTGATTGGAGGCCTTTTTGTAGGACAAAAAAAAAAAAGGAAATTTAAGCTTTGAGAGTGATGGGCAATTGCTAAAGAATTTTAAATCAGAGACTAACGCATTAAAAAGCCCATTCTTTCAGCCTCCCTATGCAATACTTGCTCCACTACTGTTTTCTTCATCCTTCAGGTAGGAGAGTTTCCAGATCTTTCATCAACATAGTCACTTTCTTCTGAATAAATGTATTTGCTGGTGTTCTTCTGAAAATGAACCCCAAACAGAATGGAAAGATTTAGATGGAATGTGTCATAGTTGAGAATGCTACCTTTATTTTTATCTTTTCCTGGATATTATTCATTTATTTGAGCAGGTCAAAATTGTTGTGGCATTATTTATTCATTTTTGAGCTTACGGTAAACTAAAACAAAATAGACTTCTTTTTCTAACTAAGATTGATGTGTGGTCAAGTTTCTCTCATATCTGGTAAGATTTCACATATCCCTGTTAAATATCAATTTACTGGTTTCGGTCCATTATTCATGTACCTCAAGATTGTTTTGAATCTTGCTTGTGTCACTTCAAGCACTGGTCATCTATTTCTGCTCATGTCAGCTACAATTTAATCAGGAGGATTCCTGTATCTTCATCTAACTTGCCACTTTCCCCTGGAACTTCTTCCTCTACAGGTTGATAAGAACAAATTTTCCTATCTTTATTCATTTAATCAGGTATAAATCTCCTCCAGTATTTTCCAAACCAAATCTCCTCATTGATGCAAAGTAATACTGTAAAGGATTTGATCAAATGTCTTGCTCAATCAATTCATGTGATTTTGGGATATTCTCTATATCTTCCAATGTTGTGAGCCAATTAAAAATGGTTTTACTAAATAACTCATTTTGATTTCCAGTGTATACTTTTTTGCCCAAATAACACTTTAGTAGATGCATACTCTTAGGTATCAACATCCACATTCCTGATCCTTAGTTCCTGGATTGCATTATTTCTTCCCCAGAATTGTCCTTCTGCCCTTTCTAGTCTTCTCACCACCCTTCTATCCTGTAACATTTTATTAATGATTACTGAAGTGGTGTGTCCTCTGTGGGAGTTGTCACACTGGGTTGTAGCATGTAGATTACTCACTGGGGATTGAACTCACGACCTTGCACTTGCCGGGCAGGCGCTTAGACTGCTGAGCTAGATCCCCAGCCCTGTTTTTGAGACAGGGTCTCGCTATGCTGTTCAGACTGGCCTTGAGCTCACTTTGTAGCCCAGGCTGGTCTCGAACTCACAACGATCCACCTGTCTCAGCCTCCCGAGTGCTGGAATTACAAGCGTGAGCCACCACGCCTGGCTAGGTTACTCTTTTTTAACCTTTCTATCCCTCCTGTTTCCCAGCAGCAATTTTGTCATTCATGAAATGAGAACAAGAATACACTCCTCGAGCCCTTAGTTATTGCTAGAATTACATGAGTTAACATAGGATGAAGAATTTCAGCAGTGTCTGGTATGAGCCAAGTATTCAATATGGAAGACATTAGGTGGGAATGTATTTGAAAGCACTTGATTTCCTTTATCTAATATGTGACTTCCTTCCCTGGGACCTCAAGCTAGTCACATTTCCTGTTTTAAAATGCTTAATCTAAGACATGAAGATAGCAATCATTTCTAGTGTTTAATCTTACAAAGCATCAACTGAGAAGAGGAAATGCTTTGAAACTTACATACATGGTGTGAGCAATAGCACATCCTGACCTTGGGATGGCAGAATCCAAATTCATGAATCTGTTGACATGGAAGCATAGTAGAACTCCAAGGAAAATATTTCAACCAGAATCACTTTTGTACACAGAAAATACCTAATTAGATTTAACTTTTTTTGTAAAATCAATTCTTGTCATTTGCCAACCAAATTAGATACACAAATCAGATATCAGTGTTAAAATAGTTATGGAAAGAAAAATATAAGAAATTGAAATTACTATAGCCACAAGTTCTTATATTTTAATTCACTGTAGTTGAAAAAGCCAGTTGTTAAATTGTCAAAAATATACTCACTTAATAGGCAAGAGTTTTATTGGAAACCATCTGTAAATCAAATGGAAAGTGGTCCTTAAAATAAATGTTAAACTAAAAATATATTTCACTATGTTCTCTTTTCACAGTTTCTGCAAAAGTTTGTCCATTTAGTAATTATTTGAAGTCTGTTCTACTAGTGAAGGTAGCCCAAAATAAAGGATATGGTATGAATGCAAAAAAATGGGTTAGTCTGAAGTTTAGTGCAATAATAACGCTGTGTTTAGTAAGCAAGGTAACTCTGACCATTTACAGTGGTAGTAAATACAGGTACATCAAGGTATGGTGGTGTATGAAGTCACACTTATGAGAAACTCTCCTCCTCAACTGCTAACACTGGGTTTTGGCTTAATGTAATTTGAAAGACTATTAGGAGAACTAAAACTATGAATATAAAAGCCAAGCATAGAATTGTAGCTCAATATTTCATAGCTAATATTGCTCACTGCTTGTAAAAACACTATCTAGTACAACCAGAAAAACCAGATAAACACACTAACCAAAAAATACAAGAGAGAAAACAGATACCAGTTTGTTCGTAGAATACTTCATCAGGAAATTAGAAAATTATGGAGACTGCATAGTTCCTGCCTATTCAAACCAGAAATCAAGTCAAGGAGCTGGAACTAATAAATTGAAGGACATCTCTGTTCAGAAATTTGTGAAAATAAAGCTGGCATTGTCAGCAGGGTTTCTGCCCAGGTGTCCTGTCCTTGAGTAGTCTGGGTACACTGTGCTGCCAGCTGTTGGTTCATCTTGGGTAAGGTATTTTCAGTCTCATGTATCTTCATAAGCCATGTGTGTGTCCAGTACTTCCACCCTAAGTCATTCTATTTGTTGCTTGCTTGCCTGTCCTCATCCAGAACAGGCAGAAGTGGATGTTTTGTCCTGATGTGGTTCTGGAGTAGTTCTAGGAAGCTGTTTAGAGGGGTCTCTTAGTGGCTTGCAAGTAGCTTTTGGGATTACGTCTAATTTCCTAGCTGCTGTCTAGCTGCCAGCTGTTAACAGTCTTGTGAAAAACTGGTGGGGCACAGAATTCTTTCTAGACATTTATAAATTTTGTTTAGAAATCAACAGTCTAGGATTAATACTAATTCAGAAAAAGGTAATAGGTTGTGAAGATACTTGTGTGTTTGTGTACACATGTGTTTGTGTGTGCTAATGGGTGTGTGTGGGATCCAGTTTATAAACAAATATATAGACAACAAAACGATCAACAAAGTAAATAGCCCTCAAACTCTCATGAAGAATTTAGAGAAATTCTGTGTGGCAAAGTGAGTATCCAGTTTCCAAAGAGAAATCTAATAAGACCCAGAAAAGAGTGCTCCAAAGAGATTTTATAAGCAGCATGAAACTTAAAACAGTTTGTTCATCCAAATGCATACAAAAGCCAAGCTCCTTTCTTCTTTGAAAAGTGTGTGCTGACGTTACCTGAAGTTAATTGTGGCCTTCCTCATCTCTTTCTAAAATATCAGAGCATTTTAGATAGCTGGTTTGGTGGTCATGAATTTCTTCAGTTGTTCTTTTACATGTGAATATTTTATTTCTCTGCTAATTTTGAAAGATAGTTTTGCAGGGTACATCAATCTGGGTTATAGGTTGTTTTCTTTTAGGGCTTGAAATACTTCACTCCCAGCTTTTCTTGACTTGAGGGTTAGTTTTGAGAAGTCTTCTGATTCTAATCAATTTTCCTTTATAGGTGATTTGTTTCTTTTCTCTACTTTTAATATTCTGTTCTTATGAATTTCTAGAATCTTGATTATTATAAGCCTTGGTGTAGAGGTATTTTAGTCATGTCTATTTGAAGTTTTACATGTCTCACTTGTTTGTATGTCAAATTCTTTGTCCATGTTTGGGAAGTTTTCTGCCATTAGTTCTGTGAAGAGGTTTTTTTATGGAATTTGCATTATCACGTTTTCTTGCTGATTCCAGTCAATCTTATGTTGTTTTTCTTTTCTTTGTCTTACAGCTGTTGAATTGATTTTTCATGGCCCCTTGCTATTTTTAAAATACATTTTCTTGACCCCAGAGCAACGGAGCAGCCACAGCTCAGGGCCTGGCACAAGCTGAAGGCATGTACAGTGAATTTCACCTAACCATGCAGCTTGGGACTCTGAGAGCAACCTGGTAGGGACCCATACCAAGTCTGCCATCAGCCCAGGACATTTGGAGCATCCCTAGGGTCCCGCCTGGGTTCCACCCAGCCACTACCAAGCAGCAGAACAGCCGCAGTGGTAGACCTGGCTCGAGCTGAAGGCATGCACTGTGAATTTCACCTAGCCTTGGAGCCTTTTAACCTTGCACGGTACCTTGCAGGGCTCTGCCCTGCATCCTCAAATAGCCAGAGAGCCTTGGCATACCAAATGTGGCATGCTGAAGGTCCGCCCAGCATACTACCCCCTTTATGGTGCCTTCAAGTACCCCTAGGTAGCCAGTAAGGCCCACCTAACACCCCGTCTCAACTGAGGAAATTCCCTGCAGTGCGGAAAGCCATCTTCAACCCAGGAAACAACCGAGACTTTGCATTCACCTCCCACAGGGGAATACAGGAAAATGACAAAACGAAACAGTAAAATGCAGTCTCACACCTCCAGTCCATCCCAAACAAGCCTAAGAGACATTGGCATAGAAGAAAGTATAAGCCACACACCTGAAACTTCTGAAGTGATAGCAACTGAAGTAAAGAAACAATTCCGTGAAGCTGTAAAGGAACTGAGATTAGAAATGATTTCCCAGATAAAACAAGAAATGATAAACATAATGAAAGAAATGCTGAACACATCTAAAGAAGATATAGTTAAAAAAAGTAGAGGAGCACTGCAAAAGGCTGGAAACCTTGAATGAACAATACAAGAAAGAATTAGAATGCATGAAACGGGAAATCAAAAATGCCATCGAAAACTGACAAAGCCACCCAATGAATGTGGAAATAGACTTTCAGACTTCAAAGAAATGATTGCAGCTAGTGAGCAAGAAAGGAAAGATCTTTTAAAAATAGCAAGGAATCAGAAAATAACAATTCAACCTTTGCAAGATGATGGAAAGAAAAACAATATAAGATTGATAGGTGTAAATGAAAAAGGAGACAACACAAATGATATAAAAACACTATTCAGAGAAGTAATATCCAAAAATTTCCCAAACATGGGAAAGGAAACTGACATGCAGATAAGTGCAGCATATAGAACTCCAATTAGCCATAACCAAAATAAATCAACACCCAGACATATAATAATCAACATCCCAGAAATTCAACATATTTTTAAAATATATTTTCTTTCATGGTTGCTAATTGCCATCATGTCTTGTACCTCCAATGTTCTATCTTTGCCTTTGTTCAATCTGTTGTGTATACTTTTAATGAAATTTTTAATCTCCCAGGTTTGTATTTGGATCTGCTTCATGATTTTCATGTCATTTCTATGTCGGGTATTCATGGTTTCCATTGTTTTCCTAACTGCTTCTATTTTTTTTATCTGTGTCTATTCTAGATTCATGGAGGCTTGCTTTTTGTTTTGATCATCATTTCATTTTTCACCTAGGAGATTATTTTTTCTATAGCCACATCCATTTATTTTTCACTTCTGCTTCTATCATTTCAGAAATTTCCAGTGTGTGGCTTCTGATTTCTTCTGTCTCATTGTGCTCTCAACTTGTTCTGGGTGTGCTGGAGGTCTGGGGTTGCATTTTGCTTCTGAAGCTTGTCATTTTCTTTTTCTTTTCTTCTATTTCATTTCACTTTATTTTGTGTTGATTCTTGTCGATTTCTTTCACTAGATAGCTTTATCATTAGTATCAAGTCATCCCTGGGATATAGCTATCCCTCAGAGGAGTCTTTCAGGTAGAGGTGGTTCTTGGTCTTTGTGTCTATTCAAGAACCTACCTTCCCAATTAATTGAGTATGAAAAGTTGCTATCTATTTGGTTTGGTATCCCATCCTTTGGTACTGGGCTACCGTGATGTTTATTACCCCGGACAATCACAGTATTGTCGTACGAGGTAGAAAACCTGATTACAACATGTGTGGCATTGTGATTAAGGTAATACAGTTAGCAATAACAAGCACATCAACCAACAAACTGTGGTAACTATTAGTTTGGTACCTTTAACCATAAGAGCAAATTCTACAGTTGTATAACACAATTCAACATATACCAGGAACTTGTATGCAATGAGTTTTCCTTTGGAAGATTGGTTTTAGCCAACTGCTGATTTGCAGGGCCCCTCAGGAAACAGTGTACTGTAGCTCTGTGCTGCTGCACCATGTTGAGCCAGGCTGCTCCACCTCCTATTCTAATATTCTTTTAACCTATATTTTATTTTTTTAAAAATGTTTCCTTATTCCTAATTTATTTTTTGTTAGGCTTATTTAAAGCACTTATTTTTCAGTTGCTGTGATAAGTTGAATTTTTTACAATTATATTTTTAGAGGTTTTACTAATATACAAGAAATGGTTCTGATGTATTTTCCTGTTTTTAGTTACATGTTATGTTTTCATATATGCTCAGAAATTAGTTTTGACCTATTCTGCAGAGTAGTATAGCATAGAGTAGTATATTTCCCACACTGAAAGTTTTCAACAATATTTACTATCCTTGTTTTCCTAATTCTTCCTCTGTCTTTTGTTATGATGCGTATTAAATTCCTGTGTATGTGAAATGGACATATTCTCTCACTCTTTCTCATAATTGTAGTTTTCCTTTTGCTTCAGATGTTGTTACTTTGTTTAGAACTTTAAAATTCATTTTTAATAATATTGACTTTTCATAGTAGGTAGGAAAGACACACCTTATAATTTTTTATTTTCCAAGAGGTGTTCTCAGGAGTTAATTTTTAACTTGATCACATCTCTCTAATGTCTTAATGAATCTTTGCTATGATTCATTATGCTTTGGTGTTTCTTGATTCATTTTTGTCCTTAAATTTATACTTAGTCATAGGGTAATATTTTTAATGTTATATTGATTTGAGTGTGCAAATAATTTATTAGTGTATATTTCACATAAGTAAGAAACTACTACACCTTAGTGATTGACAAGACTCTGTATCCCATTATTCCAGCATTTAAGAGTTATTTTCTTTTATTGATTCTAAGTACCATTTCTCTTAAACTCTGTCATTGTTAATATACTAATTAGAAAGAAGAAAAATGCTGCCTATTAAACAGACTAAAAGTCAATGCAATTCAAGATTATTTCCTCATTAAGATATACTTAGTTCCCTTAAAATACAGCTTAAAAACATATATCACTTTTGTGTATATACATATATATTACTTATGTATATATGTGATTATATTTTGAGTAAAACTTATAAAGTTTTCTGAATTTTCTTCACATTCATATCTCTACTCATCTAAGTTTCTTTTGGAATCTGAATCATTTTGTATGCATGATGCTATGCATCAAGAATGGTGATGTCGATGAGCAGGTGCCCTGTTATTGTCTGAGGACATGCTTTCCCCAGTCCTGACCTCTTTCTGCAGCCACATCATCAGATGCTGCCTCTTGTGACCCAACCAGTGAGCTCAGTTTCATCTTGCCTCAAGAGGTATCAAAGATGGAAAAAGTTTATGTATCAATCGGAATGGTATATGGTACCTGATTTCATTCTTTATTATCCTCTCCACATCCAAACCACTAGCAAGGTCTTTTAATTCTATTATGAACAATTTATATATTTTACTTATTATGTCCACTCATCTTGGTCCATTCTCGTGGCTACTCTGTCAGTCTAGGTCATCAGGACTTTCATCTTGATAATGAACCAACCCCTTCAGTGGTGTCTGTGTCTCTCCTCTTGCCCTTTGGGGTCTCGTATTTGTATGGAAGCATAGGGTTTTTTGAACTCCTCACTGTGTCCTTAAGTCATTGCACATCTGGCCCCCTCCTAGATGCTGTATTTCATTCCCTCAGCAATGCCACACTTACTGCTTCCAAATCTTGATATGCTCTTCCCCTAGATTCCCTTTCATCAGCAGCACATTCTCACCCTTAGCTGTCACCAATGGTGTCATTTGTTCAGTGACATCTTTCCCATCTCTCTCCTACTTTGTATCTCTGCTTTTGTTATACTCTATTTCTAAATGTATTCACTCCAAGAATAGGCTATGGGTGGTGTTTCTGATCCTGTGTCTCCTTAGGGTTACCTTCTTCCTTTCGTGTCTCATGATTGTCAGTTAGGTACTTGAGGTTCTCTCCAGTCTCATCATGTAGGGGCTGTGGCATCCTAACCCTGGTACTTGGATAGTCAAAACTGTAGGATTCAGAAATAAATTAGCTACACACAGCACATAGCTTTGTTCGGGAATTCTTTCTTGACTTACTTGTTACTAGAGAATTCAATCTCCAGCTTGTGAAAAGGCATCTGTATCATGACTTGGTCCCGAGTCCTGGCTAGGTCATGGTTTATTTAACCAGGGTTAGACACTGGGCCTAGGATTATCCATACCATTGGCTTTTCTGTGGCTGGTTGAAATATCTTCCTGGAAAAAATGATGAAAGATATAGATAGGAGAGGGTTTTTATGGTAGGAGTCTGAGCTGGAAAGTCACAAGGAATTAGCATCAATCTAGAAGCCACAGAGAGGTGGAGGAGACCATCAGAGAAAAAAGCATATCTGCATGAGCAATGAAGAGACAGAAGTTGAGGAGGGAGAAGCAGGAGGAGAGAAACCAAGAGTCACAGAAGTGTTGTCTTCTTGTGGGATTAATCTTGCTTTACAAAGAGACCATCAACACCTCCCTCTAAAGCCACACCAGCTATTATGTGGAGTCTGTGAAGCACACATGTGTGCAGCATATGCGCATGTGTAACCTTCCTTTTGACCTGACCTCCTTACTCTAGAAAGTTACACTTCCTTAGATACTTTCTCTGAGCCTAGCCAGGCAGCTCTGCAGGGTTAGTACGCACCCAGAATGCCTGTGGCTCATACTCTCAGGGTCAGTCCATGGAGACCTCGGTCTGGGGACGCTGCCAACTCAGAGAGCTAGCACAGGAGATGAAGTCTCATTGACCCTCAGAAATCTTTCTTCCTCACAACTGCAAGCCTTCTGAATACCATGCACAGAGTCACCTTAATACCATTCTTCCCAGAGCATTTGGTTTTAAGAGACTACGGCCTGGAACAGGGTGCTTCTTGGTCCAGCCCTGCTCCATCCTTTCCTGAAAAAAGAGGTTTCTGCACCCTAGTAGCCTTATTGTTTTCTTGGCCCATTGTGATTGGAAATTTGTGATTTTGAAACAGGTTAACTTAGATAAATGCCTAGATTTTTTTTTGTTTACTTTATGAATGTGCTTTTGGATTTCATCTTCTAATATGAAGGCATGACTATTTCAGTAACATGTTGGGAGAGCACCAGAGGGGACTGCCAAAGTGATACCAGTTTAGGCCCAAACCCCAGTGTCCTAATATACCGCCTAGCATGGTCTGCTAAATCTCTATGCTCTAGAACCCACGTTAAATGAGAGATAGCTCAAAACGCTTCCTGTTCACTTCACCATTTTGGAACTATTTTGAAAATATGTACACATTTTAAAGTAGGTTTTATGTATTAGGGAATAGCCACTTGCTACTTCAGACTTTCCCTTTTCTGTTTATCCCATATAAGCCAAATGTAGCTCATTTTGCAATGAAAGTACATCTTTTGGTTTTTGCAGGAAATTATAGAAGGTTCCAGAATCTTTTATAGTGTTGAAGTAAGCCCTATGCTGGTCACAGTTAAACACAGAGGAGAAACATGACTGAAATGAAGGAGAGTTAGACTTCCCTTTGTCCTCAAGTCCACTGAGACACAGGGCCTTTAAGAACTGGAAAGCAGGATCATAGGTCACTTGTGTTCACTGTTTGAATCCTCCAAGGCAAAGAAAAGTTTCCACTGTCTTGTGGACAGAAATTAGTTTCACAGCTTGCCTCAAGGTTTCCCCTGGAGTCAGGCTCCCACCTTCCCTCAGAGACTGTGAGAACAGGGCCTTACATATTCCCTATGGCTCCCAAGTCTTTGGCAAAGATATTGGTGGTAGAACTGACAAAAGGGTTTTTTAAACAGTTTTATACCTTAAGGAAGGAATTACAATGAGGAGAATTTAAATATCTTTAAGAAAAAGGAAGTTCTAGAGTTAGGGAGAAACCTGTCTAGCATTAGTTCATTAGAAGGGAACATTAAGTCCTCCTAGTAGATAGGGAGTCATTCAATAAAAGGGCAAATGGAAGAAAATAAGTTTCTTATTAATTGTTTGCATGTGCATGTGCATGTGTGCGTGCATGCATGTTTGTGTTTTCCATTTAAACCATGAAAGATACTATGGCTTTAGATTTAAAGGCTATGAGGACAAAAATGGTGGTAACAAGCAAAGCTTAATGGTGTCTAGACTTTCTCCAGATAGCGTCATCCATGGGTGTTTGTGCTGGAGTGGTTAGGTAATCCCTTTGGGCTGCTGAGATGAAAGCTGAGATGTGACAGCAATGTTTCAGGGCACAGCAAATCTTGCCTTGAGTCTGGTGACCCTCGGGGCTGCTCCTCAGGGTGCTGAGTGGTGACCTGAGCAAGGAGGTGGTGGTGGGTGGTTGTTTCCCAGGCAGGGCTGGAGCTCCTGACCTGCTGCTCTGAGTATCAGCCCTCTGCAGGAGAGTTGCACTATGTCCCAGTAGTTGTGACTCTTTGGTGTCTTAACTTGGACAAGCTGTGGCAAGCAGGAGCAGATAAATTTCCCACTATAATTTCTAGAGGTGTAATGGAGACAACCATGGCAGGGATTCATAGAAAAAGGGTTGCCTGGAAATAACTTAACAAGAAATCCAGGAAGTTCAGTAGGTCAGTTATAATTAAGGAGGATTTTGCCTGTAATAGCTGTTTTCCAAACTGTCTCAAACATCCTTCTGAG
>RJWT010023812.1:0-16697 GCA_004365215.1 Cuniculus paca | reverse complement strand
ATAGCAAGCTTTTAGTCCTCACTTTCACTAAGACAGGCCTAGAGTTTACTACATATGCAGCACTTTCCAGCCACTGCTTGAGTTTTAGTCTAGCATGGCTTTCCTGCTATGTACTGACCTTTCTGTGCTGTGGCACAGATCTTGTTCAAATAAAACTGGCTCTGCTGGTCCTGTGAATTCACTTGTGATTTATTTCTTGGAAAGAGAGGATTCCAAAAGTCCTGTAGATGTACTTGGGAATTTTCTCTTATGTACCATAGATACAGCAGTCATTTCCAAAGAAAGACAGAAACACTCAGAGCTGTTAACACCAATGGAGCTGCAGGCACCAGTAGCCAGTGAAGACCAGCAGTGGAGGTCAGCACCAGCAGTCAGCCTATGGGGTCCAGCGCAAACCGGCATCAGACAATGGCAGTCGGCAACTGCACTTTGCCAATTCACAATTTCCATCTGAATTGAGCAAAAGAATCCCAGCCTGATTGGCAACACAAATTTATAAACATTTTAATATTCACTTTTCTGTTTATTCTATCCTTGTGAAGTAGATGCAGAATGTTACAAATAAAAAATCAAAAAATTGGAAGAAAGAATTTTGTGTAGTTTTACAACACAAAAAGATACTTGTTGGAGGACATACAAGTGCTTACCCAGATTTGAATGTTATACAATATGTATGACTTTTATGTGTCAGTAAAAAAATGAAAGAAAAAGGAAATTTCCATGTGCCTATTTGAATGGCTCTTGTGAATAAAAGGAATCATTGAGCAGATTGTGAAACTATGGAGCTGATGGGTTAACAGAAACAGGATACCATTCAATCTATTCTCTAGTTTTACTCATTATTTTACCTTATTTTATTTACTTTCCTTTTGAGATACTAAATCATAAACCAGCAACCATTCTTTGTTGTATACCCAGACATTAAGTTTTCGGTTGAACAAGAATAGTGTATGCTTTACATTGTTTAATTAGAAAGCAATAAAAGAGCATATCATTTTTAAAGAAAGTGCAAATGATATTCTAAACAGGAAATACCTGTTTGTTTGCCCAGCGATTCACAATTCTGTGCAGAAAATGTGGATCTTTCTATTGTTTTGGTTGAGCACTATATGTCATTCTTTTCATGGCTCTACTTTGCAACTTGGCATGACCATTTGTTTTATGGATGGAAAAGAAGGAGAAATTCTAGGTTATTTGTGTAGAGACAATAGTCTTTTCAGCTAGATTTCCTTTTTCAGAATTACAGCATGATCACAGTGTATGTCAGATTTCCCATCAGAGCCAGACAGGAAAGACACATAACTGTGGAAAGATCAGACAGCAACTTGACACATCTGTTCTTATGAAGTGTCAAGTTAGGAAGTCATTAAAAAAATGCGGGCTGCCTCAACAAAACAATCAAGCAGAGGGCACAAAGGACAAATGAGATGGAAAATACATTCAATCAAATACTCCTCCTTCAAACCCATGAGGTTCTGAAGAGATCAGAGGAGTAGCTTTAGCCCTAACTGTCCTATGTTAGGGGTGATCTAAGAAACAAGGACCAGTATAAAAGAGCAAGCCCAAATACGGTTGGTTTTTCTCTTTTTAACTATAAAGAAAGGACTTGCCCAAACTAGTAGTCTATAAATATCATTGAAAATTGGTCAATTGAATGTGTCAAATTATGACATGCTATTTTTCTTCCACACCCATATGCTTATTGACTTTGTTTGAGAGCAGAAGTCTCTTAATGGTCCCTCCAGAACTCAGTGATCAGAGGACACCAGCACATCATAGAAAAGCAGATAACCAAAAAATTTAAGCCATGAAAGAGGTAGACAAATTCCCAGATGGGAGCAAAAATGGAGTGGAGCTGTACTATAACCACAGGTGTGTGTGTCTTTGCATGTTTTTGTACATTTGTGTGTGACTCTTACCCAAGATCTTCAGCTCAATTAAGTTCTCAATTCCTACACCTTTGGTCCCAAATCAGATGGTGTTGGAATTTCTAAACCAAGGACTCTGCTATCTTTGGGATAGCAGAATACTGAAACCTGGAGCTCCCTTTCACCAGGCTTTTCCACCCTAAATGTCTTACTTCCCTAAAAAATTCTGGATAACAGTGGTGCCTTGCTTCTACTTAGTCAACTCCTACAGAATGCTTCATTTGAAGTACACCATGCAAATAAAATCTTTGAGGTGGGGGATTGTGTTTTGCATTAAGTTCTCAGGGTCTGTTATATTGTAGGTATATCAGTGTGTTCTGCATAAATAAAAGGTAGCTTAGTTTTGTCAGATAAAGCCTCTTACTGGTTGGCGTTATAACTCATGTCTCCAGTAGTTATCTGCAAGTTTCAATAAGACAATCATTACTATAGCAGCTACAGATTTGTCACTCTTCTGGGGTTGATAAGTCAAGGAAATAATTGAAGATGGCAGATTTTGTATATTAGACTTTGAGGACAACAGCAAATGAATTTCTTTGCCATTTATCAGTGTGGGTTTTCTATATTGTTCCATGAAATTTCTCATATTGATTGAGACAAGAGGAAGAATTGGGAAAGAATTGTGTTCTGAGAGGACTCATATTGCTGTCTTATAAGGTTAGTAGTTATATTTATGCTTTAAAGCTAGAAGGGGACATTAGCAATTGTACATGATACTAATGAAAGAACTTTTAAGCAATTAAAATATTTCAAGTGCTTTTTTTTTGTTTTGACTCTTACTAGTGCATGTTGGCAATACATAATGGTTACATTCATCATAGGGAATTGTTACATGCACATAACACATTTCAATTTTGTTTTTCCTCCTTCCCTCAACCTCTCCTTTGTATTTGCTAGCATCATAGTCATTTACTCACCTATAAGAATTTATAAAGCTAGTGATCATATTACAGATGTAAAACCAGACTAGTGGACCAAAAAACATATAAAGCACATAAGACAATTATACAAAGTCAAGGTACATCTTTAGTTACATTATCCACGCTCAATCAGAGTAACTTTTTTCTTTCACTTTCTCTTTTTTCCTAATATCTGTCAAACCTCTACTGTGTGCAAGAGAATGTGGGGAAGGGTCAATGAAATTTAATTTGTGTTTCTGCCTTCAAGTGGAGAAAATTCTAGCAGAGGAGCAGAGCCATACATGTATCTGCATGACTTGCTCCCTCATTTGACATAGGTCACCCTCCAGCATCACTGACTGGAGACCCTTCCTGAGGTGCCTTTCCTAGAGCTCAACAGCTTCCCTCTCATCTCTCTCTATCCCCTTACCTCACTTCGTTTTTCTCTGTAGACTTACAACGATCAGAGAAAATGTTGATTTATTTGTTCACTGTGTGCTTCCTCCTAGATAAGTGAAACTTATGAATGAAAAAAGAACTTTATTTTGTTCATTGCTTTCTGTCTGATTCCCTGGACTCTAGTCTCTTAATAAATATTGTTGAATGAATCATTAATATCAGGTCGCCTAGAAGTTTCTCATTAACTTGGGACCTGGCCATCCAAGTCCTTTGGTACTAAAACTTTATGGTTTCTTATGATCAAGGACAAATGTCCAGTCAATGTAATAGATAATAATTAAAAGCAGTAACGTGTTTTTATCCTATTGTCTTAGTTATTTTTCTTGTTGTTGAGACAAAATACCTGACACCCAAAGTGAAAGAAGGAAAGATTTATTTGGCTCACAGTTTGTAGAGGTTTCAGTCCATACTTGTCTGGCTCCCAAGGCAGGGTAGCATGGAAGATGGGCATCAGAGAGGAGAAACAGTTCATGGTGGGCAGAAGGTAGCAAAGCAATAAGAGACAAGACAAACCTCTTTCTGTCCCTTATATTGCATCCAGGTTACCAGGATTAGGGTGGTTCCAAACCAAACAGTGCATTGATTTAGTATTCACCCACCCTTAATCCTAGCGCTCTTAATCCTAGCATTGCATCATGAATCAATCACACGCCCTAGATTCAGCCTCCTCTGAAAAAGTTCCACCTATGAATGCATGAGGCTTTGGGAGGACATCTAGACACAAACCATAGCACCTGTTTGGAAAATAAACGTGGGATCTAGTGGAGTTAACCTCTTACAAACAGTTTCTAAGGCTTCTTATGTTCACTATTTGTTTTTTGGGTCTGGTTTTTCTATAGGCACCAATTCTTGTTACTACCTCTTTCTGAAGTGACGTAGATAGACCAACCGACCTTAAGAACATCTGATGGCATTTTCAATGTACAGAATTTTATGCTATAGAAATAATCTTTTAATGGATATTACAGTCTTTTGGAAAATTAAGACCATAGTAGCTGAACTGATTACTTGAGGGGGAAAAAGGAATCAATACATAATTGCTTAATGTCTCCCAGACTCTGAATTACAGGAAATTTTTTGTTGAAATACAATAAAGTTATACTGTGCAATTCAATCACAGACTAAATAATTCAGGGTTGTTTTGCCCTAAAATTTTTCTATAATCACAATAACATTTGGTTGCTAATGCAATTCTGAAGACTGATGTGAACTGTCTACTTAAATAGACATAACAGCAACCCATTAAATTTTCTCATGAAAATTTCATTTTTTTCTATGCACATGGTATCTTGGATAACACCTGATGATTATAACTGAAGAACAGTAATTCTGTAGTCTTGAATTTTTCTGTGCTTTAGAGAATAAATAAGCATGAAAATTATACATGAATCATTGTCACTTGTCAATCCAAAAATATGTGAGAAAGGCCACAAATGACTGGTTGGGAGATTGAAAGTTTTTTTGAAATATATTGCTTTCTTTAAATGTATTGTTTTCTTACTAAGTTAGCTTTGTGTGATTGGCACACACATCGAACTAAGGGATTGATGAGCAGGAGGTGATGACTGGAGGGTAAGGCTAAACTTGAAGAAACATTAAGAATTCACTTAAAATTGGGCTTGATGACCTTTAAATTACCTTCTAAGTAGTAACTACATGACTTTTTTTTTGAGAAACTGTGGCTCATTCCTACATGCCTCCATCTAGCAACATCATGCATTTTAACAGTGTGAAGGAAGCTGAATTATCTGTGATAGAATGGAAGAGATAATTTACAGATTGCTCTGCCTGGATTCTTTAACAGCCCAACTGATATTTTCCAACTTTTGAGGGTCTTCAGAATTAGACTAAATGATTAAATATAAAGTATCAGATTCCTGCCTATTCCTGAGCTCTGCAGATTCAGATGGAGTTTGAGGAAGAAGGAAAGCCCTTCTTATTATTCTACCAGGACTTCTATAAATCTAGCTTTATCTTTTTGTACTAACTAAACAAAATCACCCATCCTATATATGATCATTTTTGTCTAATCCAGGGCATAGAGATATGGTCACATTTAAATTTGATTTATGTTTTTATAGTACATACACACTTAAGTGTTTTAAAAATTATATATGTGTCTTATATATTATATAATGTTATGCATAAAAATATTTACAAAAATTGCATAAATTTTTAAAAATTGGAAATGATATTTTTCTTTCATACTTATTTGTATTGTAATATGAATTGTCAGAAGAGAGAACTTAGAGTTTGTAAATAATTAATTGCCAATGAAATGATTTAGATTGTATTTTTTTTATAATTTTCATTTTTATTAGTACATGTTTACAGTACATAATGGCTCATATTTATCATGAGGCATTTATACATGTACATAACACATCTTAATTCTTTTTGCATGTCCTATCCCTCCCCTTTCTTTCATCTAGATTATATTCTTAACTCTATTCATCATGAGGAAAATAATTTGAATGGATGAATTTACTGATATATGAATAATATTGTTAAAAAGAAAAGTTCTACAGCCTCATGCATACGAAGTACATACTTAAATAAATGACTCTGGATGACTATTGGCAAATTTATATGTGATTGTTTTAGAAACAATGTATTTACTTTTGATAAATTAGAAATTCACTATGTACAAAAATACAACAAAAGTCTAGGTAGTTTGCATGATAAAATCATTAATTATAATGTTTAATTCCCTGCTGATAATCTGTAATGAAGTTGTCACCAGGAAAAAACAGGATGACTATCTTTCCTACTAGAAGATTTTGCATTCATAATTCAGCACATGTTTTGAAGGGACAGTTGTAGATCCTTGAATTCATTCAGCTGTGTGGGCAAATGCTTACACACTACCTGACCAGTCACCATTCTTTGGGTTTATAAGTGAAGAAATCAATAATCATATATTTAATCTAATTAGAGATGAACCTTCTTAGACATTTTATGAGTTAAAAATAGTGTTACAAGATTTTCAAAAATCATAGGGAAAGTTATTGTTGGGCATTTTTATCTGCTAGGCAAGCTTTGGAGAACCTTACACATGTGAGCTCATCAAATCTTTATAAACTCAGAAAAAGCATTATATTTTTTCCAGGGAGGAAACTGGAGCACAGAGGAATGTGTTCAAGCATTTGTACATCAAGATGAAATTGAGGCCTAATGAGGTGGGCTGACATATAAGTTAAGGCATGAGTGTCTAGGGGTTGATTTTTCCATGCTTAAGCTTCACTCTGGAAAAATTGTAATGCTTTCTTTGAGGTTACAAAGACTGAATGAGTTTACACATGTAAAGTACTCAGAAGAGTGCCCAGCCAATAGCAGCCCAATAATGATGGCTATTGTCATTTCAGATCCTGTAACAGAAAGTGGTCTCAAAGGATCACCTAGCCCAGGCAGCCCTCTTCAGCAGTATTACTTCTTTTTTTCTTTTTCTTCTTCTTTTTCTTTTCTTCTTCTTTTTCTTTTCTTCTTCTCTTTCACTTCCTTTTCCTCTTCTCTTCCTCCCTCTCCTCTCCTCTTCTCTCCTCTCCTCTCCTCTCTTCTTTTTTCTCTCCTCTCTTCTCTCCTCCCTTTTCTTCTCCTCACCTCTCCTTTGCTTCCTTGACTGTGCTGGGGATCCAATCTAGGGCTTTCTGCTTTCTAGACAAGAGTTCTACCACTGAGCTATGTCCCCTGCTCCTTTAGGACTATTATTATTCCAATTCTAATGATAAAGGGATGTGGTCTTACAGTAAAAATGTGTGGAATCTATCTCCTAAGCCATATTTTCTTATGTACATTCACTGAAATGTTGCTGTATCTCTTTCCTTTTCAGAAAATTATCTTGCAACATTGTGATAAAGTGGATGTTTAACAAAAGTTAGATAAATGAATGTACAAGCTATTCTATAACAAGCTAATCTTTCATTAAGATAAAAATAACAAATAAAAGTTGTACATATTTAGGGTAAAATTGATATTTTGATGTATGTAGGCATTATGAAATGATTACCACAATTAACCCAATTATTGTCCACCTCAGAGTTACTTTCTCCTCCTCCTTCTTGCCTGTATCTTCCTCCCCTTCCTTTTCTGTGGTAAGATCACTTCAGATCTATTCTCTTGTCAGATTTCATGTAAATAATACAGTGATATTAACTATAGCTGCTGTACTATAGTTGGATCGCTAGAATTTATTCATCTTGCGTAACTAAAACTTCAAACTCTTAGACCAACATCATCATATTCACCACAACCCCAGTCCTTGGGAAGCATCATTCTACTCTGTGGATTTGAGTATTTTATATTTTACATATAAATGAAATCATGTAGTACATATCTGTGCTTGACTTATTTAATTTAATTTAATATCTTCCAGGTTCATTCATGGTGTCACAAGTAGCAATATTTCCTTCCATTTTAAGGTCGAGTAATGTTTAATTATATATCCAGATGGAATATGAAATTCCATATGAGTGTTCCCATAAGTCTTGCACCTAGCCACCTTAGGGTCTCAGGAGTTCAAGCCTTTTTCTCCTCTATCAGCTTGCGGATCTTCTGTAATTTTAGGGCAGTCCCATTTCCCTTAACTTTGAATATCATCAGTGAGCATAAACATTTGGAGTAAAATCCAAGAAATCATGGCATTTATTTTCTATGGGACATCACAGCACCCCACAATACAGAACCCATTACTTCCTATAAATGATAGAGTGGGAAAAGAAGAGGAGATAGAGAAACAATCATGTAAATTATCATTGCAGAGTGATTTCTAGCCATGCTGATTTGCTGATTTATTTTCTGAGCTTTGTTCTTTTTACTCAATTTTAACTGAAAAGTAAAAATTTTATATTTATTTATTTATTTATGATGGACAATATGATGTTTTGAGATATGTATATGTTGTGGAAAGGCTAAATGAAACTAACACATGCATTGACTCGCATACTTTTTTTGTTCTGAGAACACATAAAATCTGTTCTGGAATTTGCAAGTATGTAATACTTGAATACTTGGTGTTAATACTTGGTGTTAACCAAGTATTGTAGTACAAGTCATTGTAGTATATAACAGATATAACAGATCTTTTGAACTTATCCTTCTTAACTGAAATTTTGTGTCCTTTGAAACAACATCTCCTCAATACCCCTTTTCCTCAGCTTCTGGTAAACATCATTCTGTTTACACACATTAACATTTTTATATTTCACATATAAGTGAGAGATGGTGCAGCATTTGTCTTTCAATGCCTGGATTATTTCGCTAGGCAATAAATGTCCTTCGGGTCCATCCATGATGTTACTAATAACAGAATTTCCTTTCTATTTTCTGTTATTGCATCCTTGTCAACTTTCCACACTATAAGTTTTATTAAAGCAAGAACTGTTGTTATCTTTAGCACTGTGTATTCAGCAACTAGTACAGTGGATGGTACAAAATAGGTATGAAAAAATGTGTAGAATACATGAATAAATATAACTGGCATTAAATATTTATTATGTTTCTCATCCTAAGTACATTGCTTCACATGCTGTAGATGTTTAATGAGTAGTGAATGAATAAACATAAGAAAGGTTGACATGAAACACAGCATCACAACATGAAGGGCCATTTCACACAATCTTAAGCCAACTGAGTAAGATTCACCTAGGTGTGCTGATTGTGTCAAACCAACTTATCTAATCATAGCAGTGGTAACAAATGAAAATCTATCAAAAAGAGTCTTATTTTTTATTGTATGCTTCTGTATTTTTCTGGTTCAATGTATTTGTTTTTGTAATAGTGAGCCTAGGCTTACATAAAATTTCACTTTGATACTGTAGATGAAGAATATGGCGTAAAATTGTTAAAGAATGAAATTAATTAGCCCAGTAGCTGAATGACTCAACTGATAGTATGCGCTTGAACAACATACAGCATCTCATTTGTCTTTATAAAGAAGAAACCGAAAGAACTGTCACATTGATATAAATAAATGTTATTCTACTGTTACTCCTTTTGGAATAAATATAAAATAATAGGAAGATCACATTTCATTATTAAACAAATTCATGATCTAGCAAATTCATTCTTTTTATTCATCACTGATTTGAATAAATAAAAGTGGAATTATTATCTTATGGTTATCTCAGAGAGGAAAAAATATAACATCCCTCCTGCTGCATAGTTATCTATTATGTTCTTTGAACTTACGTGTTTTACACATATACTGCATGACTAAGTAACTTTATTTGTATATATGTAAAATGAGTTTTAGTCTTAATCAGCATTCTATGTACAGAGCCAAATCCAATGTCCAAAATTTTATTGAAATTGTATACTTTTATTTTGAGCCTTAGCAAACATGCACTTATAAAGTAATATTGACCCTCATATTTACTTTTCCTGGTTCTCCACTATTGTTTGTGTGGATTAATATCTGCTATCATTTGTGTCTGGAATGTTCTCCAAAAGACAGTGTGTAAAAGGCTTGATCCCCAGTCCATGGCAATAATGGAACCTTTAAGAGGTGGAGCCTAGTGGAAAGTCTTTAGGTCACTGGGGAGTGTGTCTTTGAAGGGGTAGTGGGACCCTACCCAGGCCATGTAGTGAGCAGTTTTGCTTCATGTGGTATACCTGTTGTACTGCCCCCTACGGGTCCAAAAGCAGTGGAGACAAACAATTATAGACTGTAACCTTCAGATCATAAATCAAGATAAACCTTTTCTCTTTATAAATTGATTATCTAAAGATATTTGTTGTAGTAATAGAAAGGTAGATAACCCAATGAAGCATCATTTTTTTTATTTTAATACGGCTTTGCTCACCCTCTTCTCTATATTGCTTTTTCAAATGCTTCACATTCTCATGTTATAGAACTAACAATAAAAGTATAGAATGAAGAAAAGTTATACAATTATGCTTTCTTTAATAATTATCTTACTAACATCCTTTGTTTTCACGTGTGTACCTGAATAATGAGTCGCAGCTCAGTGGCATTCAGTCCTCTGCTGCCTTTAGCATTTCTAACCACAAACTCAATCAGTTTTTGTTTATGTGAAAATATCCTTATTTCATTGTATTTCTGAAAGATAATTGTTCCATTTAAAACTTTTGGTTAATGTCCTTTTTTTTGGTCAGCACCATGAGTATGTTATTCCACTGCCTTCTAATTTCTTTAGTTTCTACTAGCAAATTATCAATGATTTTCGTCAGTTTTTACCTGTGCATGTCAAATTATTTTTCTCTTTCTGCTTCCAAGTTTTCCTTTTTCTTTGACATAATATCTTTACTATTTTTATTGCAATATTGGTAGGGATGAGTTGCTTTGTAATTATCCTGCATGGAATTTATCCAGCCTCATACAGGTTTTCACTAAATTTGGGAATATTTTAGTCATTTTTTTCAATAGTTTTTATCTTTCTTAATCTTTCTCCCCTCTTCTAGATACTCCCTTTTTATTTATATTAGTACACTTAATCATGTTCTACAGTTTTCTTAGGTGCTGTTTAGTTTTTTTAATTCTTCTTTCTTCAGATTGCAGAATTTCTACCAATATATCTAATAATTAATTGATTTTTTTTACTTGTAGTTCAGATCTAACATTGATCTCTTTTAGTGAAGAGAAGCTACTTGTTTTGTTTAAAATTTTCTTTATTTTGTTCAGTTCTTTACTCGACATTGTTTTATGATGCCACCATCATCATATGTTTCTTTACCTCTTAAAGCATCATTTTCTTTATTTTTATGCATAATTGATTTAAAGTCTCCACTGAATCTAACATCAGGACCCTCTTGCAAGGACTTTCCATCGTCTGCTTTTTTCTCTTGTGAATGAGTCACAATTTCCACTTTTTTTTTTTATCTCTTGTGGGTTTTTTGTTGTTCTTGTTGTTGTCAAACACTGACAGTTTAGATAATGTAGCAACTCTGAATCATAATCTCATCACCCACCTACACCAAGACTTGCTGTTTTTATTGTTTGCTTATTTAATATTTAGTGATTTGGTTGAACTATTTGAATGGAGTCTATTTCCCTAGCAGTGTGCAGTCTCCTCATGTTATTCTTTATTGGACACTGACTAGAGTATTTTAACAGTCACCATAAGATGCTAAGGACTTTACAGAAGCTTTCTTTATCTTTCTTTATTCCTAATCTTTCTTTAAATTGTCTTACTTTGTTATCATAGCCTACTAATAACCTCTAGTAGTGCCCACTGATTGCTCTATTATTTTTAACAATGCCTTAGGGCATATATTTCTCTACAGTTTGATCTCATTAAATTTGGGGCTCTTTGCAGCAATAGTCTTTGAGGCTAGTGTTTGAGGCTTGTTATGATCCCAAGAGGACTCTTAGCTGTTTCTTTTCCTGTTTCTCTCCATTAAACTGCAAGCTGTTTCACAGTTTAGGCTTTCATAGAGCTACCAGCCTTCTCTTAAATGCTTATCACCAAACTTGCCATTGTTTTTGACTGTATCCTTTGGATTGAACTTCCCCACCGCTTATTGCAAAGAAAACCAATGTCCTTGGGGAGAGATAAGGGGTCCTCTGTTTTTACACTGGACATCTTTCTTTGGAAAAACTGCTCCATTGCTCTGGACCTGGTGGCAGAAACGCTGCTCACTTTTCTTGAAATGACACCATGACATTCGTGGTTAATGAGTGGGCAGAGTGGTGTCCTCTGTTCTGTTTGCTTTTTCTAGGGTAAAACCTCTGCTGTGAGCGAGGAGTGAGAATGGTTGGGGCCTTGTATTCTTGGCCTGTTGTGTCTGGGTAGAGCTGCTGTCCTATGAAATGAGGCTCATGTAGGAACGGAGTCCCAAACCACTTATCCGGTTTGCCTGGAATAGACTGTGCAGCATGAGGAGAGGGGCATACAAATGCAGGTGGGCTGCCCCTCTCACAAAGAAATTGGGATCACATTTTGGAAACAGGGATGGGGTGAAGTGAAGGAGCTGTCTGTTCCTAGCCTGACCTGCCACAAATTGAGTTTCCATCATTCAGATTTGGAGTGGGGTGGGAATTGGGCCATGGAACAACTGCCACAGGTTTCCAGTTTCCTTACGACATGTTGTAGATTCTAAAAAATAATTGTTTCTCCATTTGCTGAGCTTCCTCAGAATAATTTCCAGAGATTTTGTATGTTTAATGAAGTTTTCACCATCCTCATCATTCCTTGGGGAAAAGCCCACATAGCTCCTTACATTGCCACTCTGGAAGCCACTCTTTGATATTTTGGATTTTTAAAATTTTACTTTTAATTGAAAAATAATAATTATATATAGATATGAGACATGTTGTAACATTTTGGTGTAGTTTATATTGTAGACTTATTAACTCAGTTAACTAATAAACCCCTACCTCAGATATTTGTTATTTTTGTGGTAGTAAAACAGTTAAAATCTAATCTTTTACCAATTTTGAAATATAAAATGTAGTATTGTTGATATAATCACATGCTATTGAGCATCAAAGCTCTTTACTCCTGACTAAAATTTGGTATTCTTTGGTCAAGATCTCCCATTTCTTGATCCACTCTTCATCCCCAGTCTCTGGTAATCATCAGTCTAGTAAGTATGACTTTTGTGGATTCCACAAGTTAGATCATACAGTAACTGTCTCTCTGGACCTGACTTTATTTTTCATAGGTTTACCCATGTTGTCACAAATGACACGATTTCTCTCATTTTTAGGTTGATCAGCCTTCCACTATGTATGTATTCTACTTTTTTTTTATCCATTCATTCAGTGACAGGCACCCAGTTTTCTTCCATATCTTAGATATTGCGAGTAAACTGGAATGAACAGAAAAGTGTAGGTCTCCTAAGCATAGAGATTGCCATTCCTTTGGTTACATTCATAGAGTGGGATTACTGGATTATACAGCAATTCTGAGGAAGATAACGTTCATTACCTTTCTTCCTTTTGTAAGAGCTATTCTAACAGGTATAAGATGATATCTCATTGTGGTTTTCAATTTGCATTTCCATGATGATAAGAGATGATGAGCATGTTTACTTTACATTTTAACGAACTTCCAAAACTGTCAGAACAGGCCACTGGAATAAACTTCCCCTTGGTACACACTAGAAAAAGCACTTAACTTGACTTTCAGGCAATGTACTGCCACCTGTCAGAAAACTGTCATAAGCAATACTGAATTTATAAAGACAATATAAAATCTAACTCTGGTATCCATTATAGCACTTAATAATTTGTACCTACTGTCCCTGCACAGATCTGAAATGTGACGGTTTATTTGAAAAAAAAAAAAAAGCAATACAAGGGAGCAGCAGTGTATTTTTACAGTCCCTACACTCACTCGGGAAGGAATCTACTCTGGGTAGGAAAAAGGCCATCTTTATTATTGTACACACTTAATATGATGGAAAACCTGGACTTACCAAAGTAATACCCACAGCTTACTGTGTTGGTGGTACCATATTTGCCTGACACTTTCCATGGATGCCATAGTTTGTTCATTGTTATTTTTCATAAGATGACAGCAAATGCATATGCAATGTGAATTTACATAAAGCACAATACTTAGATAAAAATTTGTTTTAAAAAAAACTTAGCAGGCATGCCGGGCGTGGTGGCTCACGCCTGTAATCAGCACTCAGGAAGCTGAGACAGGCAGATTGTTGTGAGTTCGAGACCAGCCTGGGCTACAGAGTGAGCTCAAGGCCAGCCTGAACAGCATAGTGAGACCCTGTCTCAAAAACACTAGGGCTGAGGATCTAGCTCAGCGGTCTAAGCGCCTGCCCAGCAAGCGCAAGGTTGTAAGTTCAAACCCCGATGTTGCAAAAAAAAAAAAAAATTTAGCAGGCATGAGAACCACATTTAATCTCTAGTCAGTCATATCTCCTGCCTTTTATTTGGTCTGGGTAAGACAGCTAGATCCATATATTGCTTTGTTTTGTTATTCTATGAACTTGTACAAGCTTTGGTAGTGCTCTGTGAGTGTGAGGTGACCGTAAAATATAGGTTTATTTTTTACAGATTTTTAAATGCTTTTTTCATTACCTGTCCTCACTTACTATGAGACTACCTTTCTTACCTGAAAATTAGTGGCAAGTCATGTCAGTAAATGAGAGGAGGAGACAGGAGAGTAAACTGAAACAGAAGCCTGGTCTGCAGCCTTGCATGTAGGCTGTGGTGTGACATTGCTAGGCCTAGGTATGCCTTCTCACTCATCTTTTAATATTTCACGTGTGACCATGCCTCATTTCCTTCTCATCTTCCCTCATCATTATCCAGAACCATTATCTCAGAGTCTTGCTGCTCTTCAACTGCTGTCAGGTCACTACTTTTTTTCTCCTGAGAAAAATTAGCAGTCCAAGTGACTGATACTGTGACACCCAAAAGTAAGAGGGGGAGTTAAGTATATGACATTGATTTTTCTTATGAACAACTAGTGAAAATTTGTAACACCACCCATGAAGAGACAGGTAGAAAACTTTTCTGGTAAATTTGACATTATACACCACCTGAAAATGATTGAGAGATAATGCCTAGTGTAAAAAAAATGGTTACTTTTGGTTGTTCTTAAATCAGATTCATTGGAGTATAATTTGGTTGTAGTAAAATTTATCCTTTTTCTTTAGGTGTACAGTATTTTAATATTTTCACAAATATATACAAGTGTGTTGTCACCATGACAATCATTTTTATCACACCTAAAAGTTTTTAGTGTTGCCTTTTGGTCAATGTCCCTTACTTCCTCCCCTCAGTTCTGGCAAACACTGATCTAGCTTTAGTCTTTCCTCTTTCAGAATGCTGTATAAATGGATCAGACAGTAGGTAAACTTTTGCCTCTGAGTTTTTGCATTTAGCTTAATGCCTGTGAGTTTAATCTTGTTGCAGATGTAAGTAATTTGTAATGCTAAGCACATAGTATTCAAGTATACCATAAACCATAATTTCTTTATATGTTTCAATTTTTGAAAATTATGAGTAGAACTGATATAAACTCCTATGTGCAGAAATTTATGGACATATACTTCTATTATGTGCTGATTACATAGGTAAAAGAACCTGGAGATTCAGGAGGCAGAGGCTGGCCTTGCTTCCATGGGCACTCCAGCTGCCATCCAAGATGCTTCCTGCCTGCAACCAGCTTGGTCTGGGAAACAGCAGCCAGCCTTGCCCCCACACACAGCAGCTGCCATCAGGAACACTTCCTGCTATAGGTAACCAGCACGGCCTGGGAAAAGTGGCAGCCAGCCCTGCACTAGCACACCCAGTGACCACCATCAGATACCTGTAGCCAGCACTGGCCAGCAGAACCAAACAGTCACACTTCAGAGAAATTGTAGGCAATGCAGGAAGTGCCTAGGACACAACTATCCACTTGTCTGGAAGAACCCAGGAAAATCTTAAGACGAAGAATCAAAAGGCAGTCTCTGGCCTCTAACCTAAGCAGAGCAAGTCCAGGAGAGGTAAATGTGGAAGAGATAGGGAATTGCACACCTTAAATTTCTGAAGTGATGGCAAATGAAGTAAAGAAATAACTTCAAAAGAAATTAGAAAAACTATCTCAGGTGAAAGAAGAAATGAAAAAACATAATAAAAGAACTGCTAAGCACCTCTAAAGACTCAGATAAAAAAACAAAGAAGCATAGGAAAATGAGGGAAACCATGAATGAGCAATATAAGAGAGATTTAGAATGCATGAAACAGATTCAAAGAGATGTCCAGGAAATTAAAAACTCCATTGAAAGCTGGAAAAACCACTTGAAAGAAACTGAAGCTAGACTTTCAAACCTTGAAGACAGGTTTGCAGCTTGTGATCGCAAAAGGGAATATCTCTTAAAAGTAACAAGAAACCAGGAAGTAACAATTCAACAACTGCAAGACAACTTAGAGAAACATAACTTAAGAATTAAAAATGTGAGTGAAAAAGCAGGAGTCAACACAAATGACATCAGGACTCTATTTGCAGAAATAATTTCAGGAACTTTCCAAGCGTGGGAAAAGGAAGTGACATTCAAATAAATGAGGCATATAGAACTCCAGTTAGCCATAACCAAAACAAATCTACACCCAGACATATAATAATCAAGGTCCCAGAAATTCAACACAACAATAGAATATTAAAAGCTTTTAGAGAAAAGAAACAGATCACCTATAAAGGAAAACCCATCAGAATCATGGCAGACTTCTCAACACAAACCATCAAGTCAAAAAGAGGCTGGAGTGAAGTATTGCAGGTCCTGAAAGGAAACAACTTCCAACCAAGACTGATGTACCCTGCAAAACTTTCCTTCAAAATTAATGGAGAAACAAGATACTTCCATGACAAAGAACAACTTAAGGAATTCATGACCACCAAACCAACCCTACAAAGAATACTAAAGGACATTCTAGAGAGAGAGAGAAAGGACCACAGTCTCAGGAACAATGACAGAAGGGCACCATAAAATGGGGGCAGTCGAT
>RJWT010023810.1:0-16688 GCA_004365215.1 Cuniculus paca | reverse complement strand
CTAGTGCAAGTGACTCTTGGTATCCGACACCTACCATATTCTAGGCCCTGAAATACACACACCTACTCAGGCTTCCTTCTGAAGCCTGTCTCCCAGTGTGAGCAACTGTGGCACATTGACGGGGACATTCTCTGAGTGTTGGCTTGGTCAACCACTGTGCTAGAAGAATGGGAATAATATTAAAAAGTAGAAGGTCTCTACCAGCATGGAGCTTACAATAGAATGGTAAACATGGATAATCATGGTACAATCACAAAACATAGTACAAGATTACTAGTGTGATCAGCATATTAAGAGAAGTCCTAGAAATCAAGCATAAAGAACCATTGAGAGAGAAAGAAGAGCAGTTCGACCTTGTTTAGGCAGCACTAGGAAGGAAGGCTTCCCTCAGGAGGTGACAGCTGATCTGAGGTTGGAAGAATCAATAGGGATTAACATGGTTGAGGGCTGAGGGAAAAGGGAGGCCCCTTCATGGATTTGAGTGCTATATGACATCTTGCAAGGGGGCCCCATGGAATCGGGGATGGCGGATCTGACATCCAGGAGGTCAGTGAGGGCAGAGCCCCTGGTATACTAGCAAGGAGAAGGCATGCAAACTCGGATACACAGCACGTCCAACTCCTGCCCCAGCGTCCATGCTGCAGTCCAGCCCCTGGTTGGCACTGCGGCTCCAGTGTTCTGTCTTCCCTGACCTCACCTCCACTGCAGGCTGAAGCACTGGCCCAGCAGACCCCCGTCCCAGATCAGTCATTGCTCCTCCCACCTCACATTGACTATCAGCCCCCTTGAGGGAGTTTAAACTTCCTGACCCTCTGAGTTCTTCTTGAACCCTCTGCAATTCTGCCAGGCCCAACACTAGATCTGCCTCTCTGGCTGTTCCCAGCCTTTTACCCCAGACTTGGCTGCAATGAGGCAGGAAGGACTAAGCTCTTGTGTGCCAGCCATGCCTCCTCCTCGGGAACAGGAAGAAGAATCCATGCACCCCGATGAACCTCCATCTTCCTCTTCCCTGCTGCCCTCCCATTCCACTTGTTCTGGCATCAGCCATCATGAGCACCTGCTAAACATCTGCATCTTTTTCCTGCTCACTATTCCTGCCCCAAGGGTCCCGAGGCTAAGTCCTGTGCTACTTTCTCAGACATCATGCTTCGAGACCTCTTGTTAGAATGTGGAGATGCTGAACGCCTCCTTCCTCTTTCCCTAGGTAGCTGGTGGTAGGAGAGGCAGCGCTGATGATGCTGGTTTCCTCTTCCTTGTCTTGCTCACTGATGCCTTTTTTCCACACAGGGCTACTGCCCGGCTCCTGTTCATCGGAGACATTTTAGGCCTTTTTCCAGCAGCATGCCCTCTCCGCTTCCTGAATATAACCTTTCCTGCCTATTCTCTCCTCCTCCCCTGAACCCTATTTTTACATTAGACACTAAAACCACTACTTCTGGAACTATTGTGTATTGCTTTTAGCATAATCACGCTCATTATCTCACTGCCTCTTGAACTTGATTTGACTCTTGCTTATATTTTCCCAAACCTTCCCTTTGGCAACCCAGAAAACCACCGTATCCTAATGAACTTCTTTTCTGGGAGGAAACACTGTTTTTTAAAATCATTTTAAATTTTGTTTAATTTTTGATTAAGACATATTACTTGTACATATTAATGGGGCTAGTGTTCAGTGCAGTATATCTACACGTGTATGCACAAATCAAATTCAGCCTCCTATTCACCCCCAAACACATGCTTCCCAATCTCCAGTAATCACTCCTGTATACACAAGTTAGCTTTTCTTTTTAGCTTCTACATATGAGAGAGAACATGCAGTACATACTTGTCCTTTAGTGTCTGGCTTATTATAATGTGCTCTAGTTCCATCCACTTCGCAGCAAATGATAGGATTTCATTCCTGCTCATAGCTGAATAATACTCCATCTTGTATATGTAGCACATTTTCTTTATCCATTTGTGTGCTGATGGGCACTTAGGCTGATATAAACCAGTAAGCGTGGCCATTCAAGTTTCTCTTTGGAATGCTCATTTCATTTCCTGTAGGGGACAATTCGAGTGACTCCTCTTAAATGCAGAACAATTGCTGCAAAATTGGTTAAATCGAGACTTATTTCCATAGACTGATGTGTACAGAGCTGACTGTGATATTTCCTTCTCTCTTCAGTGGGCTCTAAGCATTGCAAATAAGGCTAGCTGAGGTACTGGTATGTATTAGCTAAAGCCATCAGACAGTCTCCTGTTTCCTCGCATAGTGCTCTCTGTAAAAGATGAGCGCAGAGGGAACGCAGAGCCACTCAGCTCCGGGAATGTCAGCTGGATATGAACCTCAAAGCAAGAGGCTATGACTCCCCAGGGCATAAAAGTTTACATATCAGCAACAGAAGCAACAGCCTCTTAAATGCTACCTTAATCGAACTATGCAGATTGATCCTTCTGCATGTCATTCCTCCTGCATTTTGCAAAGATGCTTTTTTCCCCACCTGGCAGCCAGCTCAAGTTACTCACGTAGTTCCCGCCATCCTCACTGTCACTCATCCTCGAGCCACCCCCTTCTTCACAAGATAATAAATTTTGGGAGAGGCCTTGGATCAGGGCTTTTGTCTGCATATCCTCACTGGGATCAGTCCTTAACTTTGAATATGTCTTGATGTCTTTCCTCTCTCCGTGGGTTGCACTGCAGGTGGTAGATTGGAATTAACTTGCCAGGATTCCAGTAACATCTCAATGAGATTACAAATTTAAGTTTTTGGATTATGATGAAGACTGGAAAAGGGATTATAATACTTGGATTACAATACTCAATATTTGGGTTCACAATTTCCTTTGGATGTATGCTCAAAAGTATAATAACTGGTTCATATGGTAGATCTAATTTTAGTTTTCTGAAGATCCCCAATACTATTCTTTTAATGACTGTACTATACATAAGAAACCAAAAAAATTAACAATAGAAAAATTAGTAATCCATTTAAGAAATGAAAATATTATCTGAATACTTCTTAAAAGAAATACAAATAGGCAATAAATATATGAAAAAATACTTATCATCATTAACTATCAGGGAAATGTTAGTCAAAATTAACAATTATTGTCTTAGCCCTGTTAGAATGACTGTTACCAAACAAACAAACATGAACAAATGCTGGTGAGGATATGGAGAAAAAGAACTCTTAAACACTCTTGGTGGGAGTGTTTGTTCTTTGTTGGGGGATCTTATTTGTATTCATTGCTACTCAGCAAACATTTATTGAGCTCCTATCAAGTATCATGTTGATCAGTGGTTTTTAGTGTGTCTGAGAAGATAGAAGTACAGAAAGCTAAGAATATTGGTCATTTTTGCTAAATAAAACACTGATATACTTTGATATATTCTACATTGCTATTTGATAGTTTATTCACAAGGTCTATATTCTATCCATTTATTAATTGTTCTTCCTAATGTTGTTTTTACCACCCACTTAATTCTTGCCCTTGTGATTATGATAAAAGAAGTTTTTCTGGCTAAGATTGGGCTTTTTGAACTTGATATTAACCCCTAAGTAGTATCTATTCCTTAAAAAAACTAAGATTTGCTAATGTTTAATATTTGCACAGTGGAAGCTACCAGTATATTGTGTGTATTAAAAGGAAAGCTTTCAAATGGAATCTCTTTGAAATGAGACCCAAAACACAGCCCTTCTTGTAATTATGCCATGTATAATTTACAAGGAAGAATGTGCTTGCATGATTCTAGGGGAAAACGCTTACAAAACAAAACTCTTCATTACTGTTACATATTATGATTTTTTTAAAAAAAAAACTCTTTGGGAAGAATTAGAATTAAAAACATAGTAGCTGCCAGGCTTTCCCATGAGGGAGTATTTACATCTAGAGAAATGGCTTAATTACATTTGCTGATTTCAAAGTCAGTCATGTAGTTCTGAGAAATTTTATCATGAGATTCAATGAACTGTGCACATTGACCTGGCCAAAGGCAGAAATAGCTGTAGTATAAGGGGAAGAAGTCTGTTTCTGAAGAAAAGACTGGGGTGAGGGATCCTGGCCCCGATGTTTACTAAGTAGAAAGCACTGATCAGTTTCTTCCCCTCCCAAATCAGTGTAAAAAGACAGGAAATGTACAAAGTCCCACATGAGTGCAAAAGATTATTGTCAATTTTATTTGCAAAGTTTATGCTGTCTTTAAAATAAATGTATAAAATATATGTATTATTGAACATTTGGGACATATTATTTGAATGCAGAGAAAAGAAAATACGGAATTTATGGTTATTTTAAAAACAAAATCAGAAGGACTTTATAGTTCGTTCATTCTTTCTTCTTTCTTTATTCATGTTTTGGTACCGGGGATCAAACTCATGACCTCATGCTTGCCAGGCAGGTGCTTATGCCACTGAGCTAAATCCCTGGCAGGCAGTGCTTTAAAATCTGTTTATTTTTCACCTTAAGGTAGATTGCAAAATTCTTCCAAATCAGTTTTTTTTTGAGGAATTGATTGTGGGGCTATATAGCATACTGTTGTATAAAGTATTTAATTAGTTCATAGGATTAAGTTGTTTGCATTATTCTGGCTATTCTAAATAGATCTTTCATAACCATCTTTAATCATAAATATATACAGTTTTGATGAGATAAACAATTAAAATGAAATTACAGGTCAAAGATAATTTTAAGTATTTTGGTCCATCCAAATACCAGATCCATCCTGCCAACTTATTTGCCAAAAACTGCTTTAGCAAGCCCCACACCACTCATTCACTAAAGGTTTCCGTAAATGTTTCCTATTTTTTATGCCTTCCAAAATTGATTTCTATTTTAATTAGTATTCTTTTATTAGTGAAGGTGGACATTTTCTCTTGTTTATTTAGCAAGTTCTTTTGTGAATAATGCTTGTGTCCTTGGTACTAAGAGGACATGGTAAATGTCTCTCATTAATGGTCCATTACAATGTGTTGAGTCATCTTGGATCAGATCTTTGAACTTATCATTTGTCCAAAAATAAATGTTTATTGAATAAAAGTTAAATGAGTCATAATGCAGTAGGTGGATGACCACAGGGCCAAGTGTTAATGACTATTTTCCCTAGGAGTAGAAGAACATCTGTCTATCCAATCTATTTTTTAAGTGTGCCAAATGACTTTAGACTCAAAGACAGGATTTTATAAGACACCTTGTTAACGTATTAGAGAAAATCCTTCAGAACACAAGTCCATCTTATGGGAGGGTGTATGTTTGACCCATGGAAAGTGCCCATGGCTTCATACACTACCAGAGCATCACAGCTCAACTTATTTCCAAGATGGTTCTCTTCCTGCATGCTTCTTTTGGAAGGCAAAATTTAGCACCAAACCGGTCAAATACACTTGTAAAAAACAAAACAAAGTACATTTTTTGTAGATGCTAGTGAATTTCCTTTCCTCTTGGCCATCACTTTGCCCTCATCATGATCTTTCATCTCTCTGCCAAACTGAGTTTGAAAATTCCTTCTGGAGCCAGGTGGGCAAGGATATTGGAGCCAGGTAGACGCAACACCTAATCTTAGCTCTTCTAGCTAGAAAATTTGGGACTTCTTGCTTATCTTCTTTGGGTCTCAGTTCCCTATTGTTTAAAATGGGTGAATAAACCTTAACTCATAAAGGGGCAGGTGATACAGCTCAGCAGCACAGTGCCTGTCTGGCAAGCGTGAGGTCCTGAGTTCAAATCCTGGTACCAAACGAAACAAAACCTTAACTCATAAAGGTTGTTGTATCAGTCAAAACTATGATTCAAAGTATCTGGTAGAGTAGATATTTAATAATACCTAATGTCATTATCAGTAGTAAAGTAATAGTAGTAAAAGGTTAGCCTTAGGGAGTGTAACTGATTAGTTATGACAACAGATGGGGCAAGGTGACTTTTCCTCAACAAACTTACTAGCCTAGATTGGTTTGCATCTTAGTTTTACAGATCTGAAGCTTGATTTCATTTTTACATTATGATTAACTCAGTCTCTCAGGGATGACATAACATCGGCCAAGTTCTCAAGAGACCACTGTCCAAAATAAAACCAATGTGGCTTATCAAGTCTATAGTATTGTCAGATGGACTAGAATACTCACATCATAGGTCAGCTCTTCTGTCCCTCTGGGGATTTCTGTCAGCTGGTTTATAATGAGTGCTCATTAGATGAGCAAAGAATTGGAGCAAAGGTCTTAGTTGGTCATAAGAAGACAGTCCCCCACCCCCAGATAAGCTACTTTGGGGGCTGGTTTATCCTACAAGATTAGTCTTATTGGTATGGTATGACCTCCACGGACTGAAGTTCCGTCTCCATTAGAGACATCATCTTCGATGGGCACTACCATTACTTGCCTCTCAAGCTCTCCTTTACTTCTTGGTACTGCACTGACCATTTCCATTTCTTATTGACATATCATGTGTCTGGTTGTACCAGTGTCTTTAAACTGGGCTGTAAGTTACCAGTAAGTCTTGCTCTCATTCCTGAGTAGAGGTTCTGTGAGAGATTTTACATGTGTCCACTTGCATATTCTGTCATTCATCTTCTGGAACCCAATCTCATTTCCAAAACTCCTCTGAGTATGTGAATAGGTCAAAGATATACACTTTGCATCTCTGTCTACTCCATTTCCCAATCTGCAAATTTCCTCTCTCAAACAGTGATACTCTAAGATATGAAACTGACCCTCAGAAAGGACATTCCAATGATATATATGCTATCTCTTAGTATCTCCCGGGATCTGGCAACAACTTTATGGGTCTCCTGCTGTTCAAAGGGGCCACTTAATATATTTGTAAACATACTCAAAGTCATCAGCCTTATATCACCATGCGAGATGGGGCCTTTTCAGTGAACATTCTCAGTCAGATTCTATGGTCCATCATTTAGGGTAAACAAGTTACAGTGGTATGAATTACATTTCCTTTAGGACATAGCATTTTGTCCATGGAGAGTCTGGTTGAGATGATTTTTCAACTATGTTTCACATAGCTGGAGAACGGGTAACCTCATACCATATCTGCCACTTCTTCAGCCCTTTACCTTGGTCTCTAGAAAGCAGCCCACATTCCACAGAGGAGAATTACAGCTCTAACAGCTGGGCCCTTTGATGTGTTAGAATCACCGTCACTTAGAGGAGCAAAGACCCTGTTATAGTTTAGATATAAAATATCCTCCCAAAGACTTATGTATTTAGAAGTGGTATTTTTAAAGGTGATTGGATTATGGAGCATTGTAATCATCAGTGGATTAGCCCTTTGATGAGTTCATGTGCTATTCCAAGTAGGCCTAGTTAGAGGCATGGATCATTGGGAACATGATCTGGAAGAGTATATTCTTGTCACCTCCCTTCTTAGCTCCTGTCTTCTGTTTCTGCTTCCTGACTGACATAGGGTGAGCAGCTTTCCTCTACCATGCCCTTCCACCACAGCACTTTTACCTTGAGCCAAGTAAACCTCTACTCCTTTAAGTTGTGGGTGTCAGGTATTTGCCTTAGTGACAGGAAAGTGACGAATACAGAAAACATGTTATCAGGAGTGAGCATCATTACCATGATTTCCTAACTGTGTAGTTCAAAAGCCTTCAGGATGTGGTTGTGGGAGGAATTTGGAAAAGTTGGAGAGGGGGGCTAGAGAAGCCTCAGATTGTTGTAAGCATAGTTTGATGGGTGATTCTGGTCGGAGCTCAGAAGATCAGAAAGCTTAAAAAGGAATGCAAATAGTAAAAGGCAGACTCGTGAGGTTTCAAGTGGAAATAGGGATTATATTAGAACCTGGACTAGAAGCCATGTTTTTAAAATTCAGGCAGAAAGTTTGTCTTTTGCCTCTGTCCTGAGACTTCACAGGTGAACGAGATTAAGGGCCGTGGACTAATTATTATGACAGAGGAAGTTTCAAGGCAGCCCAGTGGTCCAGCTGTGGTTTGGGTACTGCTGGTTGTGTTTAACCACATCTACAGTGAGAAAAGAACAGAGGTAAATTGTTTGAAAAGTTTCCAGTTTTACCAAAAAGGAAAGGCCTACAAAGATCCAAGAATGCATGGTTCCTGAATAGATTAGCATTAAAAGGAAGTCAAGTAGTTTATATCAGAACAATAGAAAAGATGTCTTAAAGGCATCGCAGGAAATGACCAGACTCTTCACAGACCCAAAGGTGTAAAAGGGTAAAAGCTTTGAAACCCTCATTGCTCTGAGAAGAGATCCCTATGGAGCTCAGCATAAACCTTCTTCTGTATTCTCATGCTTGTGGGGCCTAGCACCCAAGTGTTGCTGAAGTTCAAGTCCAAAGGCAGTCTGCTGGCAAAATCCCCCCTGTTCCTCAGGGGGAGTTAGTCAGAAGAATCCACCTGGGGAATCCCTTAACATTGAATATTTTTGTAAACACTAACTTTACACAAAACTGGTCTTGTAGCTTCCAATAGCTATGTATTGTATGTATAATTTGGGACCTATGTTCTCTAAAATTACTATGAGGAAAAGGCTTGAAAAAAATGTTTCCATAGTGTAAAGCAGGATCCCAAAGCCCTACGTCCCCGCAGCCCTATAGTCATCTTTGCCTTCCAGGCATCTTGATCCAGATTTAGTCACCTGGATTGAAGGTTTTCAGAAAATATAGCAATCATAAAGATAAGTGAGTTTTACTTTTTACCCTGAAGATTTTCCTTACTTAAATATTTATTGAATGCCTACTATATGCCAAGCAGAGCCCAGACTCTCCAGCATTCAGTATAAGACCTGGTACAAAATAGACATTCAAAAATATCTATTGAATGAATGAATGAATTAATGAATGAATCAGTGACTCACTTTAAAAAAGGTCCATACCCCATTCAGTCTCCTTGTTCCTCTGTGTTCTGCATGATTCTTCTCAGGGTACTGGGCTGAGCAAAGGCGAGGCAGTTGTGGATTCATTCTGTTTTCAGCTTGGTTGGATTCATATGGCCATTTCGGCTGGTTTCCTTGTTTTATATTTTGTGTAGTTAGTGAGAGTTTCTGAGAAATACAGAGCCATGTGTGTTGGGAGGGAAGGAAGAAGATTGATTTTAAGGAGTTGGCTAATTGCTTGTGCAGGAGGCTGGCACCCAGGGGACTGGCAATGCTGCAGTTCAAGTCCGAAGGTGATCCACTGGCAGAGCCCCCTCTTCTTTAGGGGAAGTCAGGCTTGCTTTCTTTTGAGACCTGAAATTAATCAGACAGCCCAGCCATATTATGAAGAGTCATTTGCTTTACTTAGTCTACTGATTTAAATATTAATCCCATCTAAGGAGATATCTTCATGGAAACAGGATGTTTGATGCCTTATTTGGATACTAAGGCCTTCACTCTGCTGACACATAAAATTATCCAGCATCCTCACCTGGTTTATATAGGTTAGTCCATGAGTTCTGTTTCCTTGGCTACGCAGTTCTGGATGGAGATTCTACTTCCCCAGCTACCATATGTAGTTTCTCCTTTCTCCTGCAGGTAGAGAAGGCTCTTGGTGGAATGGAAAATCACAGGTGTGGAGGTTAAAAATGTGGATTACAGCTTTGGTTCTATTACTGGCAAACACTAACCTCTCTGAAACTCAGTTTCCTTATCCATAAGATGGGATAATAATTGCCTCAGGTACCCTTTGTAGCAGTTTTTATTCAGTTTTAAATTTTCCTCTTTATTTTTGTTTTTCTTCGTATTTTTTTAATTTTTATTTTTTATTAGTGACTATTTAAAGTATATTATGATCACATTCCTTGTGGAAAGTTGGTACATGCACATGATACATCTTATTTTTTCACTCCCTTCCTCTCTTTTTTCTCCCCACTCTTTTCAACTCCTGCTGTCCTTCCATTTTGCAAAAGATCTCTCCATTTTCTATAATTAACCTTTTATTTTACTTTTTGGTTATATTTTAGGTTTTTTTCTGGACAGGATCTGAATTTTATTTACCATTGTGTAAGTAGAAGTGATTGTTTAGAATATAACAAATGCTTATGAAATATTTGTTGATTAAATGTTGAATGAATTCAAAGAGAATAGGATAGATAGATGTGGTAGTGAGGATTTCTTTCCCATTGTTTTTGGACTTGCTGTTAAAGCTCTTTCCAGACCTTGTCTAACTTGTGATACCTCCTGTCTCGTCTGTGTGTCTAGTGGTGGAGGTTTAAGAACATTTAACCTTAACTTTAATGCTTAACCAGATCTACCCACTTAACAGACTTTTAAATATATAGTACTTACCATGACTATAGGTATGTGGATAAAATATGCAGTATGTATAGTGTGGTGATTATTGTCCCAATGCTGTACAGCATTATCTTTAGTGCTTATTTACTCAACTAAAACTTCCTGCCCTGTTTCCTTCCTCCAGCCCCAGGCAACCATTATTTTACTTCTTGATTATACAAATTTTTTAGATATCTCCTATAAGTGGAATCATGCAATATTTACCTTTCTGCGTCTGCCTTATTTTACTTAGCATAATGTCTTCAAGATTTATCCATGATGTCACACTGCACAATTCCCTGTTTTTGTGATGTTAAATAATATCCATCTATATCTGTATATCTCTATCTGCCTACCTCATTTTCTTATCCATTCATCTGTCAGCAAAAAATTAGGTCGTTTCCACATATTGGTTATTGTGAACAGTAGTCAGTATGTCTTTGAGATCCTGATTCCATTTCCAGAAGTGGGTTAAATCTTGTGTTAGGTGCTTCCACTCTTATCTCAACTGCTGGATAGAGATGATTGATCAATTATGAAATCAGTGGTTATTCAATCTTTTTACTTTCCTAGTTTTCTGGTTCTCCTACTTTTCTTACATATCAGGTGGCCATCTTAGGGATTGCTCTACACAACTGGAAATTAGTTTCCATGATTACAGTGTTCAAATTGTTGGGCACCAGAAGAATAGATAGATGTGAGGGAGGCATTTTCATCTGTACTTTTTCATGAACTCCCCCCTCAAAGATTTTGATGGGCCAAAGGTTGATGTTCCTTTTATTCTAAAAACCTGGTGAAATTTCATTAATCACAGCAAAGTTCCAGGATCCGAGTTTCAAATCAATGTTGTATTTAACAAGAAATGAGCAGTCAATTGTAGCCTTTTCTCAGTAAACTGATGCAATTTAATGCTTATAGAATTTATCTCTCTGGCAGATCAGCTGCCGAACATAATTTTAATTATACCTGTCAACCTCAGTTGTGCTCGCCTTATTAGGGTACCAGTACCTTTGCTGTTAAACTTTGCTGCTCCAAAGCCAAAGTTTCTTCCTTGTCACTTAGGGAAATGTCTGACACTTGAATTTCAGAAAGAAGCTACCTTCTTAATACAAAGGAACTTAATAGGAAGTACAAGCTGTTAGGTTGCATGTCAGACTCACAAAATCTTTTGCAGACTTCCAGAAATAGCAAAGAATGCAAATGTTAAAGTTAACAAAGAATACTATATTGACATTTACTAATTATATCCAATTTCATCAGGTAGCCTGCTATGGTCATGCAATTTTACTACCTTTATTAGCATTGTGCTATAGAAGCATTTCTTGCTAAGGATAGTCTGTATATGACAGGGGCAATTTTTTAAGAAAAGCTAAATCAGCTATGTTCTTGTTCATTTCCGCGAGAGCAGGAAAAGGTGAAGGGACAGAGAATGAACATCACTTAGGATGAAAAAGAACTGGCATTTTTATCCTGTGTGGTAATTAGGATATTGAATGTGTCTAGGCACTGCATTGCAGATAGAAGAATACTTGCTTCATGGTAGGTTTTTTTCTATTGGTCGCACAATTTGCTTCTCATTTTCTAAACTATTCTACTGGTTCCTGTCTGGTTTATAAGTCACACTTTTCAGTCATTTCTTTTGGAGCACATTTCATGTGTTATAGACTTTAAAAGTGCATCACTAGTTAGTCTCTCATGGCCTGTCTTCAAATCTGCCCTGAGTGGCTGTCAAGCAATCGCTACCTAAGTTTCCTTACAAAATGTCACTGTGGAGTTACAAAGTCATCTGTCCCAGACCCAATTCCTGCTTCCAGATGCATGGCTGGCTGGCGTAAAGCCAGCATTTCCATTTTCTTTGATGTCTACTTTTCGCATTGCCAAAATAAGCCACTTTCATCCATCTGATTTAGTGACCCAGGACTCTCAGTGCTTCCAAAGACCTACCATGTGCTAGTCGAGGTGCTGAGCACTGTCATTGTTAACTCATTTAATTCAATCCTCATAATAGCTCTAGAGTTGGATGCTATTACTGACTTAATCCTTAAGGAGAAGAAATGAGGCACAGGAAATACATGAGTTGCCCCTGATCACTGAGCCGGTAAGAAGCAGCACCCAGATTCAGACTGAGACCTGAGGGCTCCAGAGTGTGTGTTCTCAGTCTCCACCTTGTGCTGCTACCTATGTCATTGCCTAGGCCCGCGGTGGCAAACCTATGGAACGTGTGCCACAGTGGGCCGTTTGTGTTACTGAGAGCTCTAAAAGGTTCGCCATCACTCACCTGGCCTTTGCTCTTGGGAACCATAACCAATTAGAGTGGGGAAAAAAGAACTTAATGGTCCCTCACCCGATAATGGTGACACAGTTGATGTGCTTGTAGTCAGGGGGCAGTGGCAAATTCTGTCCATATCACCGAAGAATGGAAGACACTCAGAAGAGAGCAGGAACCATCAGGTGCCAGCCTAACAGCAATAATGTCAATGCTGATGGCTGTTCTTTGTTGCTTCCAGTGTACAGTGCATAATATGGTTTTCATGTGACATCATATCCTCTGTGTGAAAAAACAGAAGCAATGTAAGGTGGAATGAATGCATAGTTTTTTTACATAGAGAAATCGAATCCCGCAGAGGTTAGCTTCATGATGAATTTTATATACCAGGTTTCTGACCTGAGTTTAATATTCTCTATCACCTTTCTTTCCCTTGGCTTAAGGCAGCATAAAATTCTGGATTGTTCCACATACTTTGTGCTATTTGTTCCAAACCTGCTCACACCAATCATGGTGATGTAAGAAAAAAAATCATGTAGAGTTATTACCTGTCATAGTTCTGGGGCTCACCAGGCTCAGCTGGATGGTTTGCCCTTCAGGTCTCTTACTTGGTTGCAGTCCATGCAAGACTACCAGTGGCTGGGACATGGGTCTGGCCTTGATCATGGTTGTTACCTCGTATAACAGCTGGAACTGTTGGCTATGGTCTCTCTTGAGCTTCCAGCTGGATTCCAAGAGTAGATGTCCAGAGAGAGAGAGAGAGAGAGAGAGAGAGAGAGAGAGAGAGAGAGACAGAGACAGAGACAGAGACAGAGAGAGAGAGAGAGAGAGTCAAGACAGAGAGAGACAGCAGAGATAGCAGGTACTAGGGGGCAGAAGGAGCAGGGGAGGATGAGAGAAGAGAGAGGGTCTGTAGCTTTCAATGACCTAATCAACAGCCACAAAACATCATGCCTTCCATATTTCTGTTCATCACAAAGATCTGTCCCAGTTCAAGAGAAGGAAATAAGGACCCCCACCTGCCTATGTGAGTTGTGCCAAGGTCACATTATAAGGAAGAACATATTTTGGTCATGCTTGGAAAATGCAATCTGCTGCATCAATTTTTCCAAGTTTTTTTTTTTTCTAGAGCCTAAGCTTCTGCATCAAGCAAACATTTCTGTCAGCATAGATATTTTTCTTTCAACTCATCATTGATATCAGCTGTTTTCTCAGTGAGACATCTGGGTATCAAATAAAAATCAAGCATGCATCTTGAGCAGTATCAATCAACAGAAAATATTTTCTTCTTTGTCACAAGCAAAGCCTAAATAATTTAAGAGTAATTCTAGGGATATTGAACATAACGACCATAATTTTCAGTAGAGTTGCATTCCATTGTTGGTATTTTCTAGCTCACTGAGGGATGTCTATATCAGGAAAAGAAAAGCTTGTATAAATATTTTAAATACTAAATTTATTGAGACATCATGAAATTAATATGTTACCTTTGGCCTCTACAATTACCAGAGGTGCTCAAAGTGGTGACCATTAGCTTCCAGACATTTATTAGTACAGTGAACCGCTGAAGTGTGTATACATTTTTTGGGTGGAAACTGTGTCTCTGTTTGGTTATTTTGCACTCCTAACCAAAAGTACTTGTTTTGTTTTTTGTTTAATTGTTGCCAATCTGATGTTTATGAAATGGTATCATATTTGGGTTTTCTTTAGCATTATTAGCATCTTATATTTGTTGACGCTCCTGGTTTTCTCATTCATTAAGTTGAAGTCTCTTATGGATTTTTATATTGAGTCATCTTTTTCTTATTCATTTATAGAAGAATTCTTCTGTTCTGGATAGTAACCTTTATTTCAGTTATGTGCTCAGCATAACCTCTCCATACTTGTGAGCTGCTTCTTTTTTTAACTCTCTTCTGGTGTTTTGTAATATATAGACATTGTTAATTTTATACTTTCCAATGTTTTAACCTTTCAGTTAAAAACCCTTCCTTATATTGAGGTCATATAATATATCCTATTATATTTTCTTCTCAACACTATAATTTCCTTGATATCCAAGTGTGCGGTATAACTGGATTGACCTTTGTCTTACTAATTGCATACATATTGAGGAAGGCTTTACATCCTGGTGGTGTGTTTTGACTCTTTATTTTCAGTAGTCATTTTGCTTTAAATTTTCATAGTTTAAAGAATTATGAATTAAGAATTATGATATTGAAATTCTGATATTTATATCATATGGTTATAACAGCTCTCTTTGTATGTGCCTTGTATATTTTTTAGCCTTTTGCATTTAGCATTTCTTTATCCCTTTTTCTAGGTTATTTGCTAAACAAATAGCTAGGTTTTTGTTTTCCATTCTGCTATAATCTTTATCTTCAGTAAAGCATTCAAACCACATGTACTTGGTTTGAATATAACCAAATACATAACTCTACCTTCCTATTAATAGTTTTTCTTTTTATTTGTTTTGCCTAGTCCATGATTCTTTTTTCTTCCTCTCCTTTTTTATGGGGAGGGGAATATTTTTTCACCCATCTGTTTTGAAGTTAGTCATCGTACTCCTATGCTGATGGTAACTAAGCCAGAAATTTTAACAGGTACGTGTTACTTATCAGAGCCTAAATGTAATCGGTATCTTGTGTTTATCAATACGTGACAAAATCTTCAGATATTGTAGTGCTAACCTACATGGCTGTGTTTTATATTTTTAACTTCTAAAATGTTTCTGTTTTACTTACTTTTTAAAAAATTTATCAATATACTTACCTTTTTCTTTGTTCCATACCTTTTTTTTTCACTTCAGCAGTTTCGTCTGTAGCCACTTTGCTTCTGTCTGAATTATATCCTTTGGAAATTTCGGTAATGAAAGTCTTTTGATAGCAAAGTATCCGCTTTTGTTTCATGTACAATGTCTTTATTTTTCTGTCCTTGAAAGTATAATCTAGGCAAATAGCAGTGAAGATGCAGAAAGATTGAAGCATAGTGATGATCCTCACAGCATTGTTCATGATAGGCAAAAAATTTTAAAAAAACAAAAGGAAAGGAAGGATGAAAACCCTCAGTATTCAATAGTACGGGTAGCGGGAACTGATAGCGATACATCTTAAAGAATCATACAGCTAGGAATCATCACGTATTTAAATACAAGGCAACAACATTGGGACGTGCTCGTGATTATTAGGTAGTGAAGAACAAGGTAAAAAATATATACATCCTACATGAATACCCCTCAAAAGTCTGTGAAAGACGGAGCAAAAAGTTAAAAGTTCTATCTCAGCTGTTGAAATGATAGGTGTTTTCCTTTTCATTTTTATACTTTCTGATATTTTATAAACTTTTTGCACAAGCAAGGATAGTATTTGTCATAGAAGCCTGTTATTTGTTTTATAAATGACTTATAGTCAAAATTATTTTCAACAAGTTTGTAACAGTTATAATCACATCCAACCCAAGCAGTATATGAATAGCGGTTATATTTTTACTGTCTGCCAATTTTATAAGTGTACTAAAGTCTGTCGTTATTGTTTCCATTTACATTATTTTAATTGATATTGAAGTCAAACACTTTATAATGCTGTGTTTATTGGCTATTTGTATTTTCTCTTGGTTAGAGCATTTGCTCATGCCCATTGTCGATTTTTCAATTACATTCTTAATGGTTTTCCTATTGATTTAAAAGAGCTCTTTATATATTAAGGATATTGACTCTTGTCTTTTTTCAAGCTGCTTTCCAACTTGTCTTTTTAGCGTTGTTCATAGTAACTTGGTTGTTTTTAATGTTTTTATTTTAAAAATGATTCAGGTAGACATTTCAAAAAAAACAGATAAAATATATTTTTTAAAGATCTTAATATATGTTTTGAACATAAGGAGAGTACAAGTAAATAAAATATACCTCTTCTTTTTTTTAAAATAAGTTTTAGAAAAACAAGGCAAAGAAACAGGGTTTCTTCATTGATTAACTGATAGGAGGCGGGGTTTAATTGTTTCATCAGTCACTCCTCTGTGGGTGTACCTATCAATACCTTTGTATCTATAATACTTAGTGGCTAGCATATCCATTTCTAAGGGCTATGTTATTCATTGTCACTACTTGGGTAAAATGAGAGGAAAGGAAGGCACTGATCAATTACACCTATAACACAGGAAGCAGTCTACATAGCTTATGTGGGAATGATCACAGTGAACGTTGCACTATGCACCAGCCAGCCTGGGCTCTAGAC